>JAINUW010000270.1:0-47366 GCA_020205615.1 Panax quinquefolius | reverse complement strand
GATTGATGAATATCTTTGGCGCCGTAGTAAAAGATGAATATTTGATTCGAGAAGAATATTGATTGATGTTACAGTGGATAAAATATTGATGATGGATCATAAATTCATAGATTATAGTAGATTTCATTCTCTACGAACTCTTCATGAATTATTATTTCCACCGCGAATATTGATCTCAAACTTGTTATGTCATTGTATTCTATCAGATTGTTCCTGTTGAAGACTAACGATAATTTGTTGTATATTATCTTGGTCATAATATTCTTTATCGGGCTAGTTGAGCTCACCCTTTCCTCGTTGTTCCATTTTTCTTCTCGTGGAGGCTAATGTAAATGAAGACTAGTCGGGTAATGGAATGAAGATTCTAGAGAGAGTTGTTTAGTAGTCCCTCACCATTTTGCAAAATAATGAATCAATAATGTGATGAGGATTTATTTGAGTATAGATATTATTGTCTGTAAGATAATATTTGTATTCAAACTCACAGCTTTTAATTGCTGTAATAATAAAGTTGTAGTTGTTTACTGTACCCGTATATTTGGCGACTTCGAATGGGTGTTGTGTATACCTATTTTGGGGGCGCCACGGTTGATATCGAGCTTAGGGATATGATCTCTGGCGGAGATCTGGGAATAGAATTAGAGGGAGAGACGAGTAAATCCTTCGCTGAAGTGTGTCCTACCTAAGCTTATTTGTTAGTTGGTCAAGATATAGGGGATATTATGTGATATATTGATTTCCTTAATTAACCCTTATTTTATGACAGATTTTTGAGAATGTCGTCGAGAATATTAACAAATTGGAGTAAATGAGACCGTGGAGATGTCTGTGACTCACCAACGAGGGAGAACGTCTGCAACAGTGGCAATGTTCCTCCATGTGAACAACACCTTCGAGCGGAGGATGATGACGAGGGGATGTTTAGAAGCTTTTAGCAATTCATGCAAAAATCGTATTTGAGGAGACTTCGTGTTCAAAATCGGTGGAGGAAATGATAGCAATTCACGTGGTCACACGGCAAGCGATTCAAAGAGTTGGGACCACGAGTGCAGGGAAAGCCGGATCCGATTAAGGCGGAGGCGTGGGTTAAAACAAATTACCAAGATATTCGATGTCTTGGGATGCGGAGAATGAGAAGTTCCATTCGCCACCTTTGTTCCGTTAAAGTGGCGAAAGATTCTCATGTGGAATTACAGTGAAGCGTACATCCATCCAACGCACTCGGCGTATGCCGCTGGGAGACGTTTGAAGCTTGATTCGATGACAAGTACTTCCCGAAAGTATTCATCATATGAAGGAAGTGGAGTTTATTAGACTAGAAGCGATAATACGATTTGGTGTCCCAAAGATCTGGCGCGTAAGTTCATGGAGTTATCGAGTTTACACCTCATTTGGTGGAGAATGAGGAACGTATGACGCGGATGTTTCGAGAGGTTTGAAACTTGCGAGCATACGTCGAAGATCTCATTTCTCATAAATTTTCTCTCTTTCAGATGTTGTCAATGAGGGCTCGATTGTTAGAAATGAGATAACGATACGTTCAACCGAGGGATCATAACCAGGATCATACTCAAGATAAGATCATCGAATAACGATAACCAAATGAGAAAGAAGAATACAGATAAAGGCATGAACCACTTCGTGGTAATCGTGGCCCGTGAAAATAGAAGAAAGCGAGTCTGGGAGGAGATTTTAAAAGAGAGATTCAACAACAACCATGTGAAGGCGCCAAGGTGCTTTATAAAGAACTAGTTTTAAGGGAGGAGAACGACCACCTGGGTCGTATGTTACAAATCACGGGAAAGAGGGACATATCATTGGCAAATCGCCTGCACAACGGTTTAAGGTATCTTATAATTGTGGAAAGGAAGGACGTATCGCCGAGATTGTACGAGAATGAAACCTAGTTCAATGAGGACGGTGACTCAAAAGACCGTCTCAGAAAAAGTCAAAGTCAACAGCTTGGAAGAGCGTTTATTGTGGCCACTCATTAAAATCACGAGGAACCCGACGAAGCTTAAGACGGTTAGTCAATTATAAATTCTTGCGAAGTATATACCTTACTAGATATCGGTTCTACCCATTCTTTTATCTCTCTTACTTTGCTATCAACGTTTGAACTCGACTACTGAGAAATTAGACTTTGACCTATTTATGGAAACCTCAGTTAGGAGAAACTTTCATCACATCCACTTTGTTTATAAATCTTGCTTGATTCAGTTTGGCACTATCACATTATCTGTTAACCTTATTTCTATAGAGATATTTGTTTTGATGTGATTTTAAGGTTAACTACTCATCACGCAAAAATTGATTATTTTAAATAAGGTTGTTAGTTTTCATATTCCCTAAGCGAACTCATTATTCGAATTCAAGCAATCAAACCATTGTAGTCAAACATTTTCATATCAAGCCATGAAGTCATTCGTTTATTACGGATGTCAAGTTTTCTTAGTCCATGTTATGGATTTGAATAAAGATACGTCAGTTGAATAATATTCTGTTGTTATTGATTTTTCTGACGTATTTCTGAAGAATTTCTTAGCTTACTCCTAAAGCTTCGATATTAAATTTTGTATCGACTTTGAACCCTAGTACAAAACTCATTTCTAAAATCTCATCGAATGGCTCTATTGAACTTGAAGAGTTAAAAATTTAACTATAAATTTGGTACACGAGCCTTTATCTTGTGACTTCCTTTGTGGAATTCACCTAAGCGGAACTCTCTGTAGGGGCGTCATATTCGATGCGATAAGAAAGCGATAAGTGTCATTGTGACGTGCTATCCAAGATTGGGATATGAGTCACAGATTAAGAGCAAAGAACTAAGTCGATGTCGAAAATCGTAGCTTCAAAGGCTTAGTTGGTTATTATCTGAGATTCGTTGAAGGATATTCTCGAATCGCTATTCCGTTAACTTAGTGACTCGAAAAGATACAAAATTCGTATGGGCGAGGAATGCGAGAAGATTTTCCAAGAGCTCAAGAGGCTACTCATTTCGGCACATATTCTAACCATACCATCTTGAAAAATGAACGTAGTAGGTGACGCGTTGAGTAGAAGATCATATCTGGAGGAGCGAGTGATGATGTCAAGTATCTGCGACAGAGCCAACTTTAATAGAAAAGTTAAGATTGCTTCGCCACCGACTCGGAAATGATGCGTATGAAGAAGAAAGTACAAGAAGGAGTTATTCCAAGAAGAAAGAATTGATGAAGAAGGAATACTTGAGTCCACTCTAGACTTTGTGTTCCTAACGACTCGATTTGAAGAACAAGATTATGATGGAGGCACACAATACACCATTTACAATCCATCTCGGGAGTACCAAAATGTATTATGATCTTGAACATACATTTTGGTGGAAGCAATATGAGGAGAGAGATCGCGTAGTTTATCTCGATGTGTTTAACTTATAGCGACGTGTAAAGCGGAGCATCTTGTACTGAGGGTCCGTTCAGTGACCACTTGAGATTTTGAAATGGAAGTGGGAACACATTACCACAATTTCATTACTAATCTTCCTGTGGGGTTTCTCAAGGCATAGATGCGATTTGGGTTATTGTTGATAGATTAACCAAGTCCGCTCATTTCTTCGAATCGAGAGACTTATTCCTTGAACGTCTTTCTCGTATGTACGTAAATGAGATTGTGAGATTAGCATGGCATGCCAATATCCATAGTTTTAGATCGTGACCCAAGATTCACTTCATGATTTTGGGTTAGTTTGTAGAAAGCTATGGGCACGAATTTACATTTATTCGGCATGGCATACCATCCTCAAACGGATGGGCAATCGAAAAGAATTACTCAAACTCTTGAAGATATATTAAAACTCGTATGTCCTAGATTTCAAAGGAAGTTGGGATAAGTACTTGCCATTGGTGGAATTCTCATACAACAATAGTTTATTAAACAAATATAAGCATGGTTCCATTCAAGCATTATATGGGACAAAAATGTCGTTCTCGAATATGTTGGGATGAGGTGGGTGAAGCAACATTGTTGGGACCCGAAAGTTAGATACGATATGACTAATGATTCGACAACGTATACAAAGCAAGACAAAGATCGATAAAAGAGTTATGCGAATCTTCATCGAAAGGACGTGGAATTTAGTGTAGGGGATCATGTATTGTTGCGAAGTTGCTTTCTATGGAAGGGGAGTTATGAATTTGGGAAGAGGAGAAAGCTCAATCCATGATTTATCGGTCCATTTCAAATTCTTGACCGAGTAGGAAATGTAGCTTTATAGACTTGCGTTACCTCCGAGTATGTCTCGTGTTCATAATGTATTTCACATATCTGCATTTCAGAATATATGAAAGACCCAACCATGTTATTGAGTTAGAATCCCGACGAGATAATCAAGACTTAACGTATTGAGGAGGTACTGCCAAGATTTTGGATAGGAAGGAGCATGTCCCCACGCATAGAAAGGTTATACCACAAGTTAAAGTTTTATGGAGGAATCATGCTATAGAGAAATGACCTCGGGAATTGGAAACGAAAATGAAAGCGAGGTATCCTCACCTTTTCAAAACACACCAGTATGTATCGCCAATTTCGAGGACGAAATTTCATAAGGAGGGAGGTTGTAAGACCTCAAATTTTTAAATAAAAGGAATTTCCTTTATTTTGAAATAGTAAGGGTTGATTTGATTAATGTGGATAGTTAAGGGTTCAATACGCAAATATTTCAAAATAAGCAAAGTGGTTATAAAATATTCATCATTTTTCGGGAATATTCGTTTGGTGCGTGGAATATTAAGACTCGCTTCGGAATATTCGTATGACGACAGCCAGCCCATGTGTGGGCCCCATAACTGAAAAAGCGATTGATGAAGAAAACGACAAATATAAGTTGTTTTTTAAATAATCTGGCGTAGTTGTTGCCATTTGTTGGAATACCCGGGGTTAAAACACACTAATACGCGTTGTTGAACAAGAAGACACCAGATTGCACCAATTATTGATTCTTACGTAGAGAAGGCACTACTCAATAATGGTTACTGAATTAATTATTCGTGATTTTATCGAGTTAATAATTGCCGTGTTGATATTTTATATTCACCGTTGTTTCAATAATTGTCATTACACAAGATCTTTCATTATCGAAGCAATAATTCATATTATCTGAATAATATTATTAGATAACATTATTGGCAATGTCTAGAAAGTTCTGTCTAAGGAGAGGTTTGGTCATCTAATTGCAAGGCCAGAGTTAGAAGAAATTCTTATCGAAAGCCCCTCTTTCCTGAACCGCCTCGTTGTCAATATTGTGATTCTCGTAATATTATTTGTGAATAATTAATTATTGATTTATATGATGAGGAAAATATTGATTTTATGTGGATATAGATGGAGAAAATTTTAAAATGACAATTGTTGAAAATTAATATTTTATCTTTTTCGATAAAATAATTCATTTAAATATATTATTTTAATAATATATTAATCTGATATTTTTTACAATGAATGTGGATATATGAGTATATAAGGAGGAAGAGTATTTTTGTGGCATTAAATGTTTAACACATGTTTTGTGTGTTGGTGGACCTGATTATTAATCGAAATTTGATTATAGCACGTAAAATCGCCTCGTTTGTGGATTTCGGTTTATTTTGTTTGGAATTTGGAAAAACTTTCTTCTCGCAAAGTTGTAGAGAATTGAATTTCCTATAAAAATTGGCGAGATTCAATTTTCTGATGAAAGGGCTATTTATTATGAATTATTGAAGTTCAAGTCTCAAAAATAATTGATTTTAGGAGTTTAAATTATTTTGTTAAGAAAAAACGTTTTTTTGTATTTTTTGGACATCATTAACATGTGTGGCTGGTGTTTTGACCAAAAGGTGGGCTAAGGAAAATTTGTATAATTATATTAATATTATATTAAATTTTACGCTTTGTGTTCTAAGCATTTTCCTATAAATAGGTCTTAGGTTAAATTAAAAATCACACCGTAAACCGAAGTTTTCTCTATTTCTCTCTCGATATTTTGAGCGATTCTTGTGAGTATTTTGAGTATACTTTGAGTATTGCTAGGCGGTGCAAGTTCCTTCAAAGACTATAATCTAGTGATTCTACAATTAGAAATCTTGATCTTTCGAGGTAAAGGGATATTATTTTTTTGTAATGATATTATTTCTTCAATATCATTATCTTTGAAATGTTGACTTCAAGTTTTTATCAAATTTGGAACTTTTTCATGTCTTGGGTTACTATTCATGAGTTACTATTCACGAGTTACTATTCATGAGTTACTATTCACGAAAGTTACTATTCACGAGTTACTATTCACGAAGTTTATTCACGAGTCTTATTCATGAAGCGTGAAGATGTTTTTGTGGAATTTCTATCTTTTGGTGTCTGAGATTTACTATACACGATATTTACACTTTATTCACGATATCTGACACTATTCACGATACTCAAGTCATTATTCATAGAAAAATAAAATTTCTTCTTTTCGTCTAAAATATCTATTCTCGATACTAACTCTCATCAGATCCATGTTTTGATCATTCTTGAATTTTACACCACTATGATTATTTTTTGAGGTATTTTGGGACGGATAAAACCAAGTCTGAATCCTTAATCCTTAATCCTTGTCATTTTGTTTCACCGGATTCGCTTTCTTTAAAATATTTTCATCATCCTCGCCTTAAATGATGATATTATTGAATATCTTTGGCCCAGTAGTGCAAAAGATGAATGATTTCAAGAATATCTTTGGCCCCAGTAGTGCAAGATGAATGATTTCTGAAGAATATCTTTGGCCTTGTAAGTCAAAGATGAATGATTTAAAGAATATCTTTTGGCTCAGTAGTCAAAGATGAATGTGTTGAGATGAACACTGACCGATCGATGAATATCTTTGGCTCAGAAGTGCAAAGATGAATATTTGATTCGAGAAGAATATCATTGATGTTACAGGATAAAATATTGATGATGGATCTATTAAATTCATAGATTATAGTAGATTTCATTCTCTACGTAACTCTTCTATGAATTATTATTTCATTGTAATATTGATCCGAAACTTGTTGTCTATTGTATTCTATCGATTGTTCCTCGTTGAAGACTAACGATAATTTGTTGTATATTATCTTAGTCATAATATTCTTTATCGGGCTAGTTGAGCTCACCCTTTTCCTTGTTGTTCCATTTTTCTTCCTCGTGGAGGCGAGAAATGTAGCCGTCTTACTAGTGGGTATGGAATGAAGATTCTAGAGAGAGTTGTTTAGTAGTCCTCACCATTTTGCAAAATAATGAATCAATAATGTGATGAGGATTTATTTGAGTATAGATATTGTCTGTAAGATAATATTTGTATTCAAACTCACAGCTTTTACTTGTTGTAATAATAAAGTTGTAGTTGTTTACATACATGTATTTGGCGACTTCGAGAATGGGTGTTGTGTATACTATTTTGGGGGCGCACATCATAAGCTGTAGAGCATGGATGGACTTGGTATGATTATGACCAGGATTATTCGGTAATCATGACCGTAATGTTACAAATAATGTGGTAAAATCCTCAGCCGTCAGAAGTAGTATCGATGGACAATTGTTGGCGTGATCATGACCATTAATGAATACACAACTATTCTCGCCCGTAGTGCAGAATAATTGTGGTCGTGATACTAAAAGAATATCCTCGGCGCGAAGTAAGGGGGGTGATTCGATGATGTGGATTATTTATTAAAGTCGAGTCTCAATTTATAACAAAGATGAAAAACCTTTAAATCATAAAAGATAGTAGATTTTATTTTCTACTTGACTCTTTTCTTTGGATCAATTTTTCCACTGCAATTAAACCGGTTGTCTATTGTATTTTATCGCTTTAACATTGTTGAAGACTATTGATAATTTATTCGCATTATCTTAGTCATAATATTTCTTCTTGAGCTAGTTGAGCTCACACCTTTTCTTTCACCGCTTTCTTCGTGAAATGAGAATATAAATTGGACAAGTCTGGGAAACGAGTGATGGTCCCGAAGATAGATTAGTAGTCCTCACTATTCGTGAAATAGTGTGATAATAATTGTAATAAGGACTTTTTGTTCGAGTTTGTATAATATCTAGTGATTTATATTTGTATTTAAACTCACGCTTTATGTCGATTGTGCACAAGCATATGCTTATGTTAATAAGTTGTATTTAAATTACAGACTACGTAAGTGGCGACCCAAGATGGGTGATGTATACCTAATTTTGGGGGCGCCACAATTTGTATCGTCGAGCTAAGGGATATGATCCTGGCTAAGATGTGAGAAAAGTACTAGGAGGGAGAGCAGACGGGAATACCTTCGCTAGTATGACCTACCTAAGTTTATGTACTATTTTATTGGTTCATTCGAATATAAAGATAATTGTTACATGTCAATTAATCTTTTTGTTTTGTGGCAATGATCTCAAAAATGACATCCGAGAATGTTGAGAGTAAGAATGAGCACAAAGCGATCGTTGATTCACCACATATCAATAATCGTGATAATGTGCATCGTGAAGGCGATAATCCTCATGCAAAACAACAACACCGACCAAATGATGAATGATCAAATGTTCAGAGGCTTTATCTGAATTTATGCAACAAAGAAAGCGAGAGCGACTCATCGCCCAAAACGTAGGTGGAAACACGGAAAACTCTCGCACACCACCGCTAAACAATTCAAGGAGCTGGGACCACCGGAGTTTAAGGAGAAACAAACCACTTCGGTGGAAGCATGGATAAAGCAGACACAAGATATTTGATGTCTTGGGATGCTCCGAGGAGCAAAAGGTTCCTTCGCCGCTTTTTATGTCATGCGGAGAGCACACATCGGTGGGAATCGGTAAAACGTACTCAACTCTTTCAGATCAAGATATCTTGGGAGAAGTTCCAGAGTCGCTTCAACGACAAATACTTTCCGAAAGTATTCGCCACACGGAAGAGGTAGAGTTTATCAAGTTGGAACAAAACAATACGACCGTGTCGCAATACGAGGCAAAATTTGCGGAGTTATCACTATTTCATATCCCCACTTGGTGGATAATGAAGAGAGAATGGCGCGAATGTTTTTAAGAGGTTTGAAGTCGAGATACGCCAACATCTTATTTCTCATAAACCGTGTTTGTATTCGACATGTTGTAAATAGGCTCGCTTAGTGGAGCGCGATAATGAGTCAACGAACTAAAAGAGAAGCGGTAAGAAAGTTATAATACAGAGAGAGTAGTCATCGAAGCGGTGACAACAAGCGTGGAGGAATCAACGGGCGGATATGGTAACCACTTTGGTGGTAATTAGGCCAAAACAATAAGAATGGACATTTCAAGAAACGGAGGTTCAACAATGATGGAAAGACGTCAAAGACCAAAGACCAGTTGTTAAGGAAGGAGAAAGACCACCTATCATATGTTTCAAATGCGAGAAGAGGGACACATCGGTCAATCAGCGCTACGCCATCTAAAAAGCGTGTTATAATTGTGGAAGAGAAGGTCACTTAGCTCGATTTTGTCGTTTATCAAGAAAATTCAACTAGGATGGAGGCACCAAAGTAGTCCCGTAAAAGTCAAAACCTAGAAAGTAAGAAGGAGAGCGTTTCATTGACCTCCCAGAAGAGCAAGGAACCCGAATGAGGTCATCACGTAAGCTTATCATAAACTCTAATGAAGTCTACACTTTATTTGATACCTTTGGTTCTACCCATTCTTTTATTTCTCTACTTGCGCTCATCGATTAAATTTGACCGGAGAAATTAGACTTTGACTTATCTGTGGAAACTCATTGGGAGAAACCTTCATTACATCCAATCGCTTATAAGTCTTGTTTGGTTCAAATCGGTATCCTCACATTACCGTCGATCTTATTTCATTAAAAATACTTGCATTTGACGTGATTCTGTGGATTGATGGGTTAACTACTTATCATGCAAAATTGATTGTTTTCGTAAGTGTTGTTAGCTTTCATATTCCTAATCAACCTATTATGCGAATTCAAACGACCAAACCATTAAAATTAATCAAGGTCATCTCAAGCCATAAAGCTATTCGCTTATTGAAAAATGGATGTCAAGCTTTCTTAGCTCATATCACGATTTAAACAAAAATACGCCGCTTTTGAGCGATATTTCTATTGTTAATAAATTTCCGACGATTCTCAAGAACTTCCCCGCCTACCCCCAGAGCGTGAAATTGAATTTTGTATCGACCTTGAACTCAGTACAAAACCTATTTCCAAAGCCCCATATCGAATGGCTCCTATCAACTTCGTGAGTTAAAGACCCAACCGCAGGAATTGTTAGACATCGGCTTTATTCATCCTAGTACTTCTCCTAAGAGGTGCTCCTGTTCTATTCGTGAAGAAGAAAGATGGGAGTATGCGACTTTGTATTGATTATCTGGGAGTCAATCATGTCACCATCAAAATAGGTATCCATTGCCACGTATTGATGACTGTTTCACTGACCAGTTAGGAGCCAAATTCTTTTTCAAAGATTGATCTTCGTTCTTGGATATCACCAATTGAAGATTAGAACCACCGACATTCCAAAGACGGCTTTTCGTAACTTGCAGACGGGCATTATGAATTTCTAGTAATGTCCTTTGGATCGACTAATGCCCTACCGCTTTCATGGATATGATGAACCGAGTATTCAAGGAATATTTAGATCACTTTGTGGTCGTCTTTATCGATGACATCCTTATTTATTCCAAAAGCCGTGAAGATCATGCGAAAGCAACACTTGAGGTCGACACTCCAAAAAGCTTCGTGAATATAAGCTTTATGCCAAGTCAAGAAATACGAGTTCGTTCAAAAAGTAGCATTCCTTGGGCACGTGGTATCAAGTCATGGAATATCTGTTGACCCAAAGAAAGATCAAGCTTATTCAAAGTCGGGAACAACTCTAAATCAATGGACCGAAGACGTAGCTTTCTGCTTAAATTGGTTATTATCGGAGATTCGTGGAAGGATTTTCTCGAATCGCTACTCCATCGACTCAAATTTACTCGAAAGATACAAAGTTCGGTTGGAGCGAAGAATGTGAGAAGAGTTTTCAAGAACTCAAGAGAAGACTTATTTCAAAGACCTGCTCGACAATACCATCCGCTCGGAGGATTTGTCATCTACAGTGATGCTTCGAGCAAAGGGTCGGATATGTTCTTATGCAACATGGAAAAGTTATAGCTTTATGCCTCGCGACAACTCAAAGAATATGAGAGGAATTATCCTACTCATGATCCGGAGTCAGCAAACCGTTGTCTTCAGCACTTAAAATTTGGAGGCATTACTTGTATGGGAGAAAGTAGAGATCTTTACGGATCATAAAAGCCTCAAATATTTCTTCACTCAAAAGGAACTCAACACGCGACAATGACGTTGGCTTGAATCTGTTGAAAGATTATGATCATACCATCCAATACCATCCTCGAAAAGTGAACGTGGTAGGCGATGATTGAAAGTAAGATCGTATGCATGCAATGCGAGGCGTTATTAACAACACAAAGGCCCATTTTGTGTGACTTGCAAAGGATGGAGATAGAGTTAAAGACTCTGTGGACGCGTGTGATGATAGCGAATATACGAAAGTAGAACCAGACTTTAATCGATAAAGTTAAAGTCGCCGTTGCTGCACTGGAGACTGGAGATGATGATGTATGAGGAAGAAAGTGCGAGAGGGTGCTACGCCGAAGCAAGAATCGATGAAGAAGAATACTTCGAAATCAACTCCGGACTTTGTGTTCTAACGACCACGATTTAATGTATAATATCATGATGGAGGCGCACAACACACCATTTGCAATCCATCTGGGAGGACCAAAATGTATCATGATATTCGGCTATACATTTTGGTGGAGCAATACGAAGAGAGAGATAATAACATTGCTTATCTCAAGGTGTCTAACTTGTCAACGAGTTAAAGCGGAGCATCAAGTACCAAAAGGTCCATCAGAACCACTTGAAATTCCAGAATGGAAGTGGGGCACATTACCATGGATTTCAAGTATCGGCCTTCCTAAGGTTTCTCAAGGCATTGATGCGATTTGGGTCATTGTTGATAGATTGACCAAGTCCGCTTCATTTCTTACCGATCTGAGAAACTTATACACTTGAACGCCTTGCTCAGATGTACATAAACGAGATTGTAAAGATCAAGATGGTATCTTAGAGGTATCCATAGTTTCCGATCGAGACCCAAGATTCACTTCACGATTTTGGGTTAGTTTGCAAAAAGCTATGGGCACAGACTTCACGATTTAGCTTCGGCGTATCATCCTCGGGACGACGGACAATGGAGAGGACTATTCAAACTCTTGAAGATCTATTAAGACTATGTGTTCTTGATTTCAAGGGGAGTTGGGACAAGTTCTTACCATCGGTGGAGTTTTCCTCAACAACAATGCTTATCAAGCAAGTATTGGCATGGCTCCATTCAAGCGTTGTATGGAAGAAAGTGTCGCTTCTCCAATATCTTTGGGACGAGGTGGGTGAAGCAACGTTGTTGGGACCGGAGTTGGTACGTATGACTACTAAAAAGATTCAAACGATCCGACAACGATAAAAACCCTCACAAAATCGATAAAAGAGTTATCTTGATCTTCATCGAAAGGACGGGAATTTGATATAGAGATCATGTGTTGTTAAGAGTCGCTTCCATGGAAAGGAGTTACAAGATTTGGAAAGAGAGAAAACTTAATCCTCGATTCATCTGGTCCATTTTAATCCTCGATCGAGTAGGAATCTGTGGCCTATAGACTCTTTTGCCGCCAAATATGTCTCGTGTTCATAACGCTTTTTCACATATCCATGTTACGTAAATATGTGAAAGACCCAACCATATTATTGAGTTAGAACCCATTTAAATAGCGGAAGATTTGACGTATGAAGAGGTTCCCTGTTCAAATTTTGGATAAGAAGGAACATATTCTACGCCCCAAGGTTATACCTCAAGTCAAAGTTTTGTGGAGGAACCACGATGTTGAGAAATGACTTGGGAGTTAGAATCAAAAGAAATCAAGGTATCCTTACCTCTTCGACATACCAGTATCGCACTCCTAATTTCGAGGGCTAAATTTCATAAGAAGGGAGGTTGTAAGACTCCGAACTTTTATAAATAAAGATGAATTATCTATAAATATTATTTTTGAATATTATGGAATAATTTGATATAATGTTATAGTTGTGGGTAATATTTATAAATTTTGCAAAGTATGCAAGTGGTTATATTATATTCTATTGGTCGGGGAATATTCGGTTTAGCGGGAATATTCGTCTAACTACTCAATCATTGGTGGACCTCATAAATGTAATTATTGGCTTGATTGAGAAAACGACAAAAATATTTTATCGAAATAATCTATGGAAGTTTTACTGGTGACATCGTTGAACTACTCTCAGAAAAGAAAAGAATAAGATGTACATGTCGTTAAGAAGACACTGTGCAGATTGATTATCGATGCTTATGTGAGAAGTCACACTATTTGATTCCATTATTGTATAAATTATTATATATGATAATGACTTTTTGTTTTATTCAGATTATTAACGTAATAAAATGTAAAACATCTTTTATATAAAATGTAATACTTTATTAAAGTTATTTTATAAATAAAATATATTATATTTTATTATGCATAGTAAATATTGTTTTGCATAAGTGTTTTGCATAGTGTTTTTGATAAGTAAAATGTTTTTATATAAATAGAATATATTATATTTTATTTAAAAATTTTGCTTTAAATATGGATAGTCGATTAAAGTAAATCAATCTGGACTGTTCATGGATTAATTATTATGCATTCCATTTTCCTATAAATAGAAGTTCATTCCTTCATTATTTTCTTACTTAATTCATTGAAACTGTAGAGAGAAAATTATAGTAGAGAAGTTATAGAGAGAAAGTTATAGAAAAAAGAAAGAGTATTCTGCTACTTCACTACTTATATATTCAGTTCTTTTACGATAAGGGGTGTTATTCTTTCTTCTTCGAAGAGAACTTCATATTCCATTCACTATTATTCTGTTGAATAACTCGTAAAAGTGGCATACCCTATACATAACTCAGTGATACGCTTAGCGTACCCTATACTTGGTGAAATCCTTATGTTATTCCATCATTATTATTCATTGAATAACTCAGATACGCCAATTTACCCTATACTTGGTGACATTCTTCTATTATTCTCATTGGAACATCCTCACTGTGTTTTTACACCCACCGGTTCCGCTTTATTATTATTCATTGGAACATCCATGTCTGTGTGTTTTACACCGGACCGGGTTCCGCCTTTATCATTCTCGTTGAATATCCTATCTGTGTGTTTTACACCGATCCGGTTCCATTTTTATTATTCTCTTGGAACATCCCGCGGATGTGAATTTCACCGACCAAGGTTCCGTTATTATTATTCGTTGAATAACTCGCCTATGCGAAGTACCGCATGCGTGGTGATTTCTTTTTGTTATTCCATTCTTTATTATACCCAAATGGTTTAAAACTTTGACTTCTATACTCCATGAAATTAGTAGAATATCCTCGATATTTGCGTTTCATCCAAAGATCTTTCATGGAAATATTCTTCCGATCATTCTTGAATTTTACTCTACAAAGCAGATTATCATGTTGACAATTTGGACGTTAATAAATCTTGGATAAAATAATTCTTGAACTTGTTTTATCAATTCTTATATCATTGTCATCATCCTCATGTTTATATTTTTTTAAAGTCATCATGGCCCAGTAGAGCATGGATGGACTTGGTATGATTATGACCGTGGATTATTCGGTGTAATCATGACCGTAATGTTACAAATAATGTGGTAAAAATCCTCGCGTGGTAGAAGTGCATCGATGGACAAATGTTGGCATGATCATGACCATTAATGAATACACAACTATTCTCGGCCCGTAGTGCGTGAATAATTGTGGTCGTGATACTAAAGAATATCCTCGTCAGAAGTGCGTAGGGTGATTCGATGATGTGATTATTTATTAAAGCCGAGTCTCAAATTTATAACAATGATGAAAAACCTTTTAAATCATAAAAGATAGTAGATTTTATTTTCTACTGACTTCTTTTAATGGATTGAATTTTCCGCCGCAGCTTAAACCGGTTGTCTATTGTATTTTATCGGTTTAACATTGTTGAAGACTATTGATAATTTATTCTGCATTATCTTAGTCATAATATTTCTTCTTCAACTAGTTGAGCTCACCTTTTCTTTCACCGTTTTCTTCGTGAAATGAGAATATAAATTGACGAGTCTGGGGAAACGAGTGATGGTCCTGAAGATAAGATTAGTAGTCCTCACTATTCTCAGTGAAATAGTGTGATAATAATTGTAATAAGGACTTTTTGTTCGAGTTTGTATAATATCTAGTAGATTTATATTTGTATTTAAACTCACGGTTTATGTCGATTGCATAAAGACAGCTTATGTTAATAAGTTGTATTTAAATTACATGTACATGTAAGTGGCGACCCAAGATGGGTGATGTATACCTAATTTTGGGGGCGCCACAATGGTATCGAGCTAAGGATATGATCCCCGGCTAAGATGTGAGAAAAGTACTAGGAGGAGAGAGACGGGAATACCTTCGCTAGTATGACCTACCTAAGTTTATGTGGGAGAACCACCATCCTTCTCTTACACGGCTAAAATTATCAGTCTTCATTTTTTTTGTTTGGCCAATTCTTCGTGAATATTTCATCTATTTTTTTCCAGGTATTATAGTACTTCTTTTCCTGACCACAACACCGCAACGAGGAAACATCCATTCCGGGTCATTTCACCTTATGAAGGTTCTTGCTCGGATATTTTCAAAGAAAAAAGCAATACCGCCAGAGAAAGCATCCATTCCGGCCATTTCACCTTAACAAGGTTCTTGCCTCGATATTTTCAAAGAAAAGAGGCAACACCGCAGAACGAGGAAGAATTTATTTCGAGCCATTTCACCTTAACAAGGTCATTGGCTCGGATATTCTGAATGAAAGGACAACACCGCAAGGAGGAAGGACTTATTCCGAGCCATTTCACCTTAACAAGGTCATTGGCTCGATATTCTGGAAGAAAGGGAACACTGCAAGGAGGAAGGATCTATTCCGAGCCATTTCACTTTGACAAGGTCATTGGCTCGGATATTCTGGAAGAAAGGAACACCGCAAGGAGGAGGAATTTATTCCGAGCCATTTCACCTTAACAAGGTCATTGACTCGGATATTCTGAAAGAAAGGACAACCCCGCAAGGAGGAAGAATTTATTCTGAGCCATTTCACCTTAACAAGGATCTTAGTTCGGATGTTCCGGTGAAGTAACATTCATTCCAATCAGTTGATTCGACGAGTAAGGAGAAGTTAAATGTAAGAGGGAGAGCTCCTTAGGTGGCTAAATCCTACGGTCAACCTTTAGGGAACCGACCTAATGGCCTCCTTTTTCACATTTCCCGCTTCTTCTTTTACCCTTTTTATTTGAATGGCTCCTAATGCTTGTGCTCTTTTTTCTTTTTCGGTGTTCGTGATCTTCCTTTCCGAATCCAAGGTGTCCGTGATCTTCCTTTCCCAAATCCAATCTTCTTATTTAAGTTTCATACCTTCTCTCTATTTATGGTAAGCACTTAATTTTAAATGCTTCTTCACCTTCTTTCCTTGTTTCTAGAATTCTCATGTTATGTTTTCTTGTTGCAGCTAACTCAAAGAACGCTCCACTAACCAAAAACTACTAAGGAGGTTCCTTTCATCGCCGATCGGGGAAAGGCTCCCTTTATGGGTCTTCCGACATTTTCCGGGAGCAAGTGAAGAATTATGATCGTCTGACCTTTCCTCCTCCTCAAAAAAAAAGGTGCTTATTTCTATATATTTACGGCCATGCAAGTTTAGACGAGCTTTTCCTGCTACGCTTTCGCATTCCTAGTATGTGTATAGAAAAATAGAATACCCTACAGTCCCATTCATTTCATATCCAGACTCATCCAATCGCCTTGAGGTGGCAACATTGGACCGAGCGAGGTTCTCGTAAATTCTGATTATGTGGATATACCTGAAGAGGTCCGACATTTTGCGTTGCGATTCAATTACGCAGGATCTTCGTGTCCGGCGGGACCAAGATGCTCTTACCGCCTTGATTTCACGCCGGTGTTCTTCCACATGTACATTTGTCACCGGTTGGGGGAGTTCACCCTCTGAGGACGTTTATGCCATTTACCAAGAATAACCTTTTTTTTCGTTCATTTTTATTTATTTATTTATTTATTATTTATTTTTAGAGTATGAACTCATTCTAGATTATATCTTGTAGCCTTTCTCTGTCAGATCGGCTTCCCTGTAGAGCATATCTAGCTTGTCTCCTGAGATGTTGAGTGCATTGCTTATTTAATGTAAGCTTCCAAGCGAGCTCCCAATTATATCTTCACGATTTCGAAATTGACATGCTCCTCCCAAACTTTGAGTCTTCTAACCGCAAAAGAATTCTCGGTTATCTTGGGTGCGCGCTTACTTCTTCGTGGATTACCGACTTTATTACACGGAAATAGTTTCGACTATAACAAGTCCGTCTCACTTTTCATGAAAGAGCCTCGCCTTTTCCCTTAGTCGCTTATTTGGCTATGTGGTTATCCCGCTTCATTTTCCCCGGGTCTCCTGTAGATGGTCCTTCGACTCGCATGTTTGGTTTAGCTTCTATGTTATCTCGAGGTCTAAATGTTCCTTTCGCTCCTCTCTTCTTAGGAACATTGTATCATCGTTTGGACGAAACTATTCTCGCTATGAAGAAATCATTGGGAGGTATCCATTTTTTCGTATTTTTATTAACTTGCCTTTCACAATCGCATTTTTTCTTATCAATCTTTTTGTTTCTTTACTCGGGTATGACGTAAATTGCTTCGACTCCCCGCTCCTTTCTTCAAATCTTTCTCTTTGAGCACTTTTGAGATATTCTACTCCCACATTTTCCTAAGAAGAAAAAGCGGCATTCGGATCCTTCTTCATTCACAAGAATATTGTCCCTCGCATACATTTCATGGATTGATCACCGATCTAATTGATTCTGGCATTTTATCGATGATTCTTCATGCTTTCTGACTCGTCCATACACTATTGTTTCGCATAAAGTGGCGGTTATACGCCCCACTTCTATAGGCATCACTTTCGCTCTTACTCGAGATATCAACGAATTGACCGTTCTTCGTTGTCTTGGTTCGCCTTCCTTCGTCATGCGAGCTTCCTTACTTCGTCGAAGATAATGGTTTTGTACGTGCTTTATTCTCCTCACGGGGTCATGAGGCGCTTGATTTGACTAGAGCGTCCCTTTGGCCACACTTGTCAGGAGACTTATAAGACTGCCCTTCTCAACTTTGTCTCTACCTCTTCCTCTTTTACGTGGGCATTTCCAAGGCCTCCAAATTCTCCTCTTAAATCCCTTCCTTTTGTCATACCGAATGATTCTCGGATTGGGCGATATACTACCAGCGAGCGTAATTATTGGTAGGTCAATCTTAAAAGATGGGGGGATGATACTTTGATTTGTTCTCTACCAGTTTCTATTCCCGAACGTCTCCAATGGGCCAGGTTGCTATGTTCTCCTAAGACCACTATCTGTTCAGAACGTTGGTCAACCAGTAGTCGGCTCATTGAGCGTGAGGCTCGATGCTTATGTCTTCTCATCCCTGGGTGAGTATTCATCCTCAAGTGACCTAACTATTCTTCGTGCACATGTCCTCTACTACCTCCAAGAGTCTTCCACCACGAGCTTAGTCTCGCATCTCTATCACGAGATACCTCCTTCGGCTCCTCCCCAAGGATCCTCTCGTGCCGAGGAAATGAGAATCACCCGCTCTAAAAGCGAAAGCATCTACCACTACTTGATTACGAGGTGGATCCTCCTATTACTTCTATCGTGGTTCCTTAGTCGTCCCCGTTATTAGAAGCTTCGCTTAAAGCCATCATCGAAACGTCCTCTTGATGATCTTTGGTTCTAATATCTTAAGAATTAGAATTCCGGTAAAAGCGTAGAAATTTGGTAAATTTTTTGTGACATTTCCATATTATTTTTTCTCGTATAGTTGCTTTCGTGTTTCCTTATGTATTTATTTTCTTGATTTTCATATTGCGAGAGGTCAATGAAGAGGATTATGATGTTCCTCTTGGGATTATTTCTTGTCTACATACGAGGTAGTAGCAGTAGTTTACGCCAACGTGAGCCTTCTCAACCTATCCTTATTGGTGTCGAGTCGCCTTCTTCAGCGTAATGATTGTGTTAGCCTTGATCGCTAAAGACACTTTATCCATGTAAGCCCAAGTCCTGTTGTGGGTGATACAATCGATTTCTTCAATCCTTCCTATGACTTCACATGGCGCCCCAAAATAGGTATACATCACCCATTCCGAGTTGTCAATACATGGTAAAGAAACAACTACTGACTTTATTATTACAACAAGAAATTGTGAGTTTGAATACAAATATTATCTTACAGATAATATCTATACTCAAATAAATCCTCATCACATTTATTGATACATTATTTTACAAAAATGGTGAGGACTACTAAACAATTCTTTCTAAAACCTTCATTCCATACCCTGACTCGTACTCGCTATATTCTCGCCTCCTGAGAAGAAAAATGGAACAAAAAGGAAAAGGGTGAGCTCAACTAGCCCAAGAAAGAATGTTATGACTAAGATAATATACAACAAATTACCGTTAGTCTTCAACAGGAAAAATCTAATAGAATACAATAGACAACAAATTTTAAATCAATATTCGCAATGAAATAATAATTCATTAGAAGAGTTAAGTAGAGAATGCAAACTACTATCTTCTATGTATGAATTTAAAAGTTCATCGTCTATCTTTTATCCCCTGTAACATCAATCAATATACAACCGAATCAAATATTCATTTTTTGCACTACAAAGCCAAAGATATTCATCGCTTGGTCATGTTCATCTAAACACTGCTCATCTTTGCAGACTACTACCAAAGATATTCTTGAAAATCATTCATCTTTTGCCTTTCAGAAGCCAAAGATATTCAATAATATCATCATTTAAGACCGAGGATGATGAAAAATATTTTAAAGAAAGCGAATCCAAAGCCGAAACAAAATGACAAGGATTAAGGATTCGTATTTTGTTGTCCAAAAATACCTCAAAAATAATCATAGTGGTGTAAAAATTCAAGAATGATCAAAACATGGATACAATCAAAGCTAGTATCCGTAATAGATATTTTGGACAAAAAGAAGAAATTTTATTTTTGGTGAATAGTCAGATACGTGAATAAGTAACTCAGACACCAAAAGATAGAAATTTCCCAAAAAACATCTTCACGCTTTCATGAATAGTACTCGTGAATAAGAACTCGTGAATAGTAACTCATGAATAAAGAACTCGTGAATAAGTAACTCATGAATAGTAACTTGAAGCGTGGAAAAGTTCCAAATTTGATAAAAAGTTTCAACCAATATTTCAAAGTAATGATATTGAAGAAATAATATCATTTGAGAAGAAAATAACATCCCTTACCTCGAAGATTAGTACTTCTAAATTGGAATACCGGGGTATAGTCTTTGAAGGAAACTTGCACTGCCTAACAATACTCAAAGTATACTCACAAGAATACGCTTCAATATATCGAGAGAAATAGAGAGAAACTTGGGTTTACGGTGTTTTTCAATTCTAACCTAAGCACCCTATTTATAGGAAAATGCTTTAGAACACCAAAGTAGAAAATTGAATATAATATTAATATATTTTTCATATTTTCTTTTACCTTAGAAACCATTGATCTCAAATTTCATTTGAATCACATATGAGGCCCAACTTAGTTGCAAAAAACGTTTTCTCAAAATAATTAACTAAAACTCCCAAAAATTAATTATTTGGAACTTGAACTTCAATAATTCATAATAAATAGCCTTTTATCGGAAAAATTCAAATCATCATTGAGTTTTTATAGAAATTCAAATTTATGTATTTTACCCCTAACTATCCACATTAATCAAATCAACCCTTACTATTTTAAAATAATAAATAGAGAAAATTAAATTTCATTAATAATAAGTTTGGGGTCTTACAAGTTCTCCATATGATGGGCATAAAGATGCTAATAAGGCTCCTACCTCCTCGGGGGAATCCTTCCCGAGACTATTGCGGATGTCCATCCTCCCGGAAGGAGTCTCTGGAAGTTAGTGATCGATCGGGAGGGCATTATTGATAGTACTTTGGGTGGGTTAAATGACATTCCCGTTTCCGTGGCATCTCCTGACTCCTTTTCCATTGGCTATATTGTGAGCATCTTTCTTTCAATATATTATGAGTATTTTTTTTTCATAATATATTATGCTTTGACATTTTTTGTTTTCAGAGTGAGAGGATGAAAGATTTGTCTTTGCCTTCAACAGTGTTAAACTGATAAAATACAATAGACAACAAGTTTAACTGCAGCGGAATAAACAATCCATTAAAAGAGTCAAGTAGAGAATAAAGTCTACTATCTTTTAGGTTTTAAAGGTTTTTCATCATTTGTTATAGTTTGAGACTCGAAACTTTAATAATTAATCCATCATCATCGAATCACCTTACATTTACTGACGAGGATATTCATCAAATTATCAATGGTCAATGACTATACCGCATCACCCCTGGTCATAATCATACCAAAAACTATCCATCAACGCATTACTGAGCCACTTTGAGGACTTTTTATCACATCATTTATAATAAGCCATGATTATACCTGAATGATCCTGGTCATAATCATACTAAGTTCATCTATACACGTAAGTCAGAAGATAACATAATATAACATGAGGATGATGATGATGACATAATAATTCAATAAAACAAGTTCAAGAATTATTTTATCCAGGAATTATTAACGTCAAATTGTCAAAATGATCTTTGTTTTGTAGAGTAAAATTCAAGAATGATCGAAGAATATTTCCATGAAAATATCTTTGGATGAAACGCAAATTTCAAGGATATTCCACTAATTTCATGGAGTATATAAGTCAAAGATTTAACTTAACTGGGTATAATAAAGAATGGAATAACAAAAGAAATCACCATGCGTGCGATTGTGATTGTATGCAGTTTATTCAACGGAATAATAATAACGGAACGTGTCGTGAAATTCACAAGCGGGATGATCAGCAAATGAATAATAAATGCTTTGAATAATAAACAATGGAACCAATCCTTGTAAAACACACGTACGGATATTCCAATGTAATAATAAATGCGGAATAATAAACAATGGAACCATTGGTGTAAAGACACACGACGAGGATATTCCAATGTAATAATAAAGAATGGAATAATGAAGGAGATCACCAAGTATAGGAATTCAAGCGTATCTGAGGTTATTCAAATGTAATAAATAAGAATGGAATAATATAAGGATTTCACCAAGTATAGGGTATCTGGCGCGTATCTGAGTTATGTATAGGTATACCACTTTTTACAAAGTTATTCCAATGAATAATAAGCAATGGAATAACAACAGTTCTCTTACATGATTAAGAAAGAATAACACCCACTTACGGGTACAACAAATAATATTCCTACCTTAGAAAAAGCTGAATATTGGCGAAGGTGAAGTAGCGAGAATACTTTTCTTCTTTCTCTATAGTTTCTCTCTAGAGTTTCAATGAATTAAGTGAAAATAATGAAGCACTAGCCCTCTATTTATAGAAGATTTCTAGCTTAGCTTTGCTGCCATGTGAAAAGTGCAAGTGGCTTGGCGACTAGTGATGTGAAAAGAAAAGTGGTTTGGCCTTTTGTAATGTGAAACGACAAGTGGTTCGGCCTTTGTAATGTGAAGCGACAAGTGGTTCGACGCTCAGAATGTGAAATGACAAGTGGTTCGACGCTTTGGTAAAGGTAATTACTATCGACGAAGGTAATTACTATTCACAAAGGTAATTACTAATAACGAAGGTAATTACTATTCACAAAGGTAATTACTATCGACGGAGGTAATTACTATTGACGAAGATAATTACTATTCACAAAGGTAATTACTATCGATTTGGCGAAGGTAATTACTATTTACAAAGGTAATTACTATTGACGGTAATTACTTATTGATTGAAGAGAATCTTAGATGATGACATATGGGCCCCCATAAAATAATCAAACTTACCACAAATGTCTCATAATGACTCTTTATATACATCAAGGATTGAATAAATATTACCACAAATTATTTTATTTTTAATCAACACATATTTAATCTTTCAACAATTATTAATCATTTATAACTTGTCGCCTCAATTATTGATTTAATACTATAACATATTATCTGATGATAATCGTGACAATAATTGAATCAATAATATAAGAGATATGATCAAAGAATTCTTTGTGAATGATAATTGAGCATAATGGAGTGACTTCTCACGTAAGCATCAATAATCAATATCGTATGCTACTATACAACTCGTGTATTCTTTGTACTTTTTACTACTGGGTAGTTCAATGGTTTTAACGGTAACACCTACCCGCTGTTATTTTTATAGAAAGATAATTTTGTCGTTTTCTAACTACAACAATACTTTCGTTGTGGGGTCCACTAATGATTGAGTCGTCATTTAATATTCTCCGACAAAAAAATATTCCCAAATCAAACGAATATTTTATAACAACTTTGCATACTTTGCAAAATTTATAAATACTACCTGAACTATAATATTATCTTAAATTCACACCATAATATTAAAAAATTATTTCGACAAAATTTAAATCTTTATTGATAAAATCTGGGGTCTCACACTTTAGCTATGCCTCCTCTTCAGTTTGATATGTCTTGGCCTTTAGATCATAACTTGTTGTAGTAGTTTTTTTTTTCCGATTTCGCGTTTGTAAACTCAATTACTACATGTGTTTCATTTATCCAAATGTAGTTTCTTCAACCTTGTTGATTGCTTTTAATTTGAATGATTCCTTAAAATTCAATATTTATCATTGAATCTCAAGTTATTCAAATTAATATTACAAAACAACCACAAGTAAATATGAATTTTATCAAAACATGTATATATAGTTTTCACAAACCAAAACTTGACTTTATACTCTTTTTTCTTAAGAAATTTAAAATAACATTCAAGTATAAGTGAAAGTTTGTAAATTTATTGATAATAAAATTGCTTTTAACGAAAAACATAACGTTCCATTAGTAAATCTTGCTTTGTCGAAGAAAGCATAACGATTGCCACTTTTAGAGGTAAAGTGTAACTTTCTTGTTTTTGTCGAATAAAGCATAAAGTTTGTCACTTTTAAAGATAAAGTGTAACTTTCGGGGTTTAGGGCTTAAACTCAGGTGCCTCAGTCACTTTTGAAGTTGAAAGTGTAACTGTCAAGGGCTATTAATCAGGTTCCTCGATCACTTTTGAAGTTTGAAAGTGTAACTTCCAAGGGTCAGATACTTAGTCGGTGCCTCGATTACTTTTGAAGTCGAAAAGTATAACTTTTGTGATGCACTTCTCGGTGTAATATTTCTTTACCCACTTCAAGTTCAATATGCACGAGACAACATCCGATCCCACACGAGATATCTTGCAATACATTTTTTGAGATCTCTCGTACCTATACTGAACCTTCCCATTTGGGGTAAAATTTGGTGGTTGGGTCCCCTCATGACTTGAGTTGCTGCTTTTTGAGTACCAGTGTCTCCCACGAGAATTAAATGGTGGTACTCTTCAGCGGATTGTATTGTCGTCATAGTCTTCATGGTGCAGATTCGAGCTTTTCTTTAGCCTTATCTCGAAAGTCAACTAAGGCCTCCAGTGCCACGGTCGGTTTTCTTCCTCGACCAAGTTTCAAGTCTCATTCGAAATGAAGGTATTTCTATTTCAATGGGCAAAATGACTTCTTCACCATAAACCGAAGCATATGGGGTCTCACTTTTGTAGAAGCTTCCTTTTGAAGTTCGATATGCCCATAACGCTTATCGTAATTGTTCATCCATGTCTTGGGATGATCGTGTAGGGTTTTGATAAAATTTTTATCAAGGTTTTGTTTGTAGCCTCTCTGTCATTCATTGCGCTTTCGGGTAATATAGTGATGACTTGTAATGTTTCACCTGTATCTTTCCATCGATTTTTGACATCCCTATTGATGAAGGGAGTTCCATTTTCCGATAAAATTATCTTGGATTTGAACCGGCAAATGATGCGCTTCGATAAAATTGGCCACCGCTTTGGTCCTGTGGCCTTCTTGAAGGGTATTGCCTCCACCCACTTTGTGAACATCTCGGTGGCGCTTAAAATCCATATGTTACCCTTGGAATTAGGGTGAACATGACCTATAAGATCCATTCCCCATGTATGAAAGGGCCGTGGTGTTGCTTAAGGTTCATGAAATCCACTACGGGAGCATGGATCAAGTTTCCATGTATTTGACAAATGTGGCACTTTTAACAAATTCTAGACTATCTCCTCCATCTTTGGCGGTGTAACCATGATCGATAAGTTGTTTGTACAACTTGGCTCCCCCTCGTGTTCATCCTTGTGCATTTGGTAAACCAAATCTTTGGCTTCACCTAGTTCCGAGATAATCGTAGGGCTTGCCATTGAATCCCCTTCTAAATAATTCTCCATTCTGCAAGAAAAAAAGCGTTGTGACTTCCTCTTGATTATAATTACGTCCTTCTTTTCCGGTCCGGAAGAGTCCCGCTTTTGCAAGAACTCCACATAAGGGATTCGCCAATCCACTATATCTTCAATGAAGGCGCATTCATCCTCCCTGTATTCTTGGCATGAAACACATTGGCGTTGTGAGGCATCTCGCTTCCTTCTTCATTTCAGCCGATAATACCCTTTAACGCTGCAGACTCTACGACATGAGCTTCCATGTTCGCTTAATCCGCTTCTCGTCGCCACGCACTGTTGCAAGACTCTATCCGCTTCTGCCTCCCTAAGCATCGTGTCAACACACCATCTCTTCTTTGTGATACAAGACACCTTTGATGATGTTGTATTCAGTAACTTTTACCAGAGGTATTGTTCCCTCCTTTGTTTGCGATTGATGGGAGATGTCGTATCGCCAATCATCTATCATGTCTTTGGGGAACAATTTTAGCACTGTGGTTGGAAGGCTTCTCTTCATTACCTTTACATCCAAATCCTCACCTTGGACATAGACTCGAGATGCTATTGTTGCTAGTGCATCAGGTTGTTTATTCTGTTCTCTTGGCACATATTCAATCACCACCTTCTTGAAAACCTCCATCACCTTTTGTGCTACAGTTCGATATGGCGCCAAGATAGGTTCCTTCACTCCAAATTGGCCTCTTATCTGTTGCACTATGAGGTTTGAATCTCCCTTTACTTTAAGATATTTAGCTCCCAATTCTTGAGCTGTCAACAATCCTAGTATGAACACCTCATATTCTGCTTCATTGTTTGTGCAAGGGAAATCCAATTTGTATGACAAGGCCACTTCATTTCCTTCTTTAGTGGTCAACACCACTCCTGCTCCGCCTTTACCTTCTGCGGATGATCCATCAAAAGCCAAGCTCCACCATTCTGGGTCCTCATTTCTCAACTCGTTTGATTCTACTTCTTCACCCGGAAGATCCTCAGAAGGGGGTTTATATTCTCTATTTGGAAATTGAGCGGTAGTGTCCGCCAAGGCTCGACATCGGATTGCCTTGATTACATACACACTTGATGTTGTACTTTCTGAAAGAATCATCATCCATTTAGCGTGTCTTCCTACTAATGCCTTTGGCTTAGTTAATAGGTATATGATTGGATCGATTTTTTGTTGCAAGCTTTATTTCGTGTCTTTAAAAAAATAATGCCGCATTTTCTCACATGAATGAATACCAATGCTAGGCAATGCCTCTCCACTTGTGAATACACGGTTTTCAAATCCTCGGGATTATCCGGCTAATGTAATATCTGTGTTTCTCTTCTCCATCCACCTCCCGCGTGATCAATCCACCTATGGACTTCTTGGTAGATGTGATGTACAAGCTACAACCAATATTCCTCTTTGTGGCACTACCATTGTTTGTCTTTGAAGCCAAAATTCTTTTCACCTTCTCAAACGCTTTGTTGTTGGTCTTGCCCCTAGGTCCATTGTGCCTTTCCTTTTAGCAATTTGCCAAAAGGTTCTGTGACTTTGGCTAATCTTGGGCATGAATCTTCTCATGTATGAAACTTTCCTAGAAAGCTCTTCAACTGTTTCTGCGTTTTTGGTGGGGGCATCTCTGTGATTGCTTTCGCCTTGCTTGGGTCCACCTCTAAGCCTCTAATGTGCACCAAGAAGCCCAAGAATTTTTCAGCCGTCATCCCAAAGGCGCACTTCTTCGAGTTCATCCTCAACTTATACCTTCGGCACCACTCGAACACTTTCCTCAGGTCCTCCACATGAGTTATCGCTTCTTCTTGGATTTCACTACTATGTCATCTACGTAGTCCTCCACTATATCATGAATCATGTCATGAAATATGGCGTATTGCCCTTTGATAAGTTGCCCTTCGCATTCTTCAACCCGAATGGCATTACTACATAGTAGAAATTCCCAAACAGAGAGTAATGAAAATTCGTCAACTCGTGCATCTTCTACGGACATCTTTATCGATTGTAACCCCACAAACCCATCCATGAATGACATCATCTCATGATTAGCCGTTGCATCTACCAAAGTGTCTATGTTGGGTAATGGGTACGTGTCCTTTGGGCGTACCTTTGTTCAAATCTCCAAATCCACACATATTCGTGAGTCATCCATTTGACTTCTTTCACCGGTGACAATCTTTGGATAGCCATATTGGATGTTGAATTGGCTTGATGAACCCTACTTCCAGCAACTTCTTGATTTCTTCCTTTATTTGAGTTTCTACTTTGGGTGCATAGTTGCGAGGTGCTTGCTTTACTGGCTTCATTCCCGGACATATGTTTAGATTGTGCTCCACAAGATCCTTGTCAATTCCGGGCATCTCGTCGTAATTTCAAGCAAAGACATCCCTATATTCTTGCAATAATTGTACAAGCTTCTCCTTCTGTTTAGCATCCAACTCCTTGTTGACATAAGTCGGTCTTGGCATTCCTTCCTCTGTTGCCAAATTAACTTCCTCTAATTCATTTTGTTGAGGTTTTGGCCTATCCTCGACGCGTTCTGAGTTGGTTCTACCTTACATTGTGCAGACTTCTTCTTCTTCATTATTCTTGGAGTGGGGACACCTCCCGAGCCGCTAGGTTCACACGCTTCCAAGGATCTTCCCTCAGCATCGTCCACAATCGAAACACCACGCTTTCCGGCCGGGTTTAACAACCCTCTCCCATTTTGTCTTCCGCCCTCCTCGATTGTTCCATCCGCTTGACATTTATTATATTTCCGGCATCTTCAGAGGATCTCACTGGCCTTTTCTTTTCTTCTTCTTCCTTCTTCCATTGGCTTCTTGTTTTAGAACATTCTCCGCGTTAGGGTCTTCTTCTTTCTTTTCTGCAGCACGAACTTATCTTCCTGCACTTCCTCCCAACTTTGCTAGTCTTAGGAATCAGGTCTTGCAATCTGGTTCTCTCCTCTTCAAATGACATCATCGAAGAAAGTTGCTTTTGTGATGTGTGCCTCTTCCAGTCCAAAGGGATTCCGAGTTCTTTGGTACCTTCACTTCTCTCCTTTCCAAATAGCTTTAAGGCATTGATGAAAGACCAAGGGTACCACCGTAGTCGCTTTTGCCAAACCCTTCCCAAAGAAGACATGATATGATGCATCCACCTCGGAAACATGGAACATTCTGTGCCCTCGAATCTTCCCAACTTGCGTATCCACCTTTAACGCGTCCTAGGGTTCTCGTGCTTTGATCATGAATCTGGTAATGTTCATTTGTTCCTTCACAATCTTCTTCTCCTGGCAGGCTAACTGTTTGAACACGGTGTAGGGCATAATATTCTGGACGCTCCATTGTCAATGAATGCCTCCGAACCTCAATGTCGTTGATTCATCACATCACATACAACGACCTTTATTGTCTGGTATCTTATCTCTATCTCGACTTTAGAGAAAGATATCTTATTTTCTTCTTCCTCCATCGTCTTTATAAATCCTTTGCTTATGGCCATGCAAGTCTCCTGCGTTTGGCGACCTTGATAATTACCTGGTTGCCTCAATCCTTGCTTCCTTGGCCAATCCTATCTGATCAAAAAAATTTCTGAACTTGGCTCCGTTCATCAATGTCGTCACCTGCAGGCTTGGATCAAACTCCTCCTTTTCTTCCATCATCATCTCCACTTCTGGGCATGTGTTGTGAATAACAGTGTTGCACGTTTCCTTCCCTTTGTGGTTTGGCAGCGGCTTGTCATGAACACTACTTTCTTTTCCAAGTTCAATCTCCCCATTTGCCGCCTTCTCGTGGAATATCCTCCGTAGCTATAACAATCCATCGTTGAGTGTCCCAGTATTGGTGGAATACATGTAATCCGGTCTTCTTTATTTCTTCCGTATTGCCAAATCTAGGCCTTGGGGTTTCACCACCCATGTTCAACCCATTGTTCATACAAACCCTCAATGCTTTCTCACTACATGTGATAGCCTCCGGGGTAGCTTTCTTGCATATTTGTCTCCAGCTTTCCTCTTGGTCAAAATTTTTCTCGTGTTTCTCCTTCTTGCCTCTTGTGGTTTTAATCGAGAGTCGACCAAAGCCACAGTTTGTTGTCCCTCTTGCCCTTCCATATAGCAGCTGCATGGTTAGTGGGCAATGTCACGATTCTCCCAAGTCTTGTGCAAAGATGGGAGATTGTGAAGGAATCATAAGCCTTGGTGATGAGGTGGGGCTTGAAAAGAATCGAAGGCACCATTGTTTGCAAATCTTGACTAAGTTCTTTTCTTCAATCGGTTACAGACTGCGTACTCGGGCCTGAACGAACTCATCAACATAATCGACAACTCCTCATTCGGTTTACTTGAACCGCATAAGCTCCATGATGGTTACCCTGTTTACGCATAGATAAAATTTTTAAAAATTTGTAATTTTAAGTCATCCCAATCATGGATGACCCGCTTCTCCAAATCAGTAGTACCAACTAAAGGCCTTTATCCGTACAAAGTCTTGTTGAATTCCCGCGATCCCAGTGGTGGAAGGTATTTACCCTTAGTCATCGAGGTAATGCCCAGGATCGTCATGTCCTTCTATGCACCAATCCAATCCTCGATCAATTCCCAAAATGAGTCGCCTCCACGTGTCTTACGCCGCCGGGACACATGAAAGATTCTCTTAGGTCTTGCTTCTTTATTTCCGGATCTTCCGTCTTCCCATTTGATCATAATCTGAACCTAATTTGTGCATTCAATTTAATTAGGGTCAAGAGAACCCTAATTGCACTTGGACCCATATTGAAAAACTAATAGAAAAATTAAATACCATATTTGTTACTTTCAAAACATAAATAAATTCATATTAAATTTTTAAAATTTAAATTTTTTAATTGATTCAAAAATCGATATATATATATATATATATATATATATATATATATATTATAATTTTGTAGCTGAAGGAAGTATTAATTAACTCACACGTCCATTTATTTCCAAAAATCAATCCTCCAAATCTTATTAATATATTCTTTTTCGTTTAAAAGATTATCGTTTTAAAAGAAAAATTTATTCTAAAATGTTTGTTTGTTTACAACTTTCGGAAGAATAAATTATTTACTTTCTATATTCTTTTACCCTACTCTTATTGTCTCAAGAAATTCTCTCCTTTGTATTAATAGTTTTCAATTTCCCATAAAAGGGTAGTGATAGAATTTCAAATAAATTTTACTTGGTAAATGATACTTTATTAATTTGTGTAAAAATTTTAAACGACAATCTTTTAGAAACGAAGATAGTAACAAATAGTCAAAATCGTGAAGAAATTTCAAATCAGTCGGTTTATTGAGAGTGACCCAATAACATTTCATTACAAGTCAAATATCAAAATATTGATTTATAAAGAAAACTGATATTTTCAAAAAGTCTTCTCTCATATGAGAAGAAAATGGGTCAAATCTTAATGTGAGAGGAGATAATATAGAAATATCAAAAAATTATGTGAAAATAGTGTTCCTCTTTATAAACTACTACATCTTGTAGTGAAGCATAAAATAATTTAAAGCATTAAGGGTACTAATTGTTATTTATTTATTTTTGAAAAATAATAATATTTGACGAAATTGAATTACGATCAACGTGAAAGAAGAATAAATTAAAGCGAGACCCTTCTTAATTACTTATGTTATGTATGCTGCACATACGTTATGTAATCATAATTTGGTTTAAAACTTTCATAATGTATAACAGTCTTTATTTTTAAAATCTCAAAAGTGTCTAATTAAAACATTAATGTTGAATGGGATAAGATCTGAATGGTATTTTTAATTTTGAGTGTATATTCTAGATGATGAACATAATGTTGTGTATGTATTAAATAAGTAATTAAATTGTGAGTAATTATAAGTTGCACGTCTATTTCTTATGATTCCAAAACACAATTAATTCATCAATAGAAAAGTCAAAATAATTTGGAACACATGGATAGTGTCTAATTGTTGAGATTGACCCCATAACATCTCTCATTACAAGTCAATACTTTAAGTTGGTGAAATTAGTAACAAAATGACTTATATTTTTGTGAAAAGCTTTTCCCTTGAACCAAACACAGGTGAATTTTAAGAAGAAAAGAAAAAGGTAGTTGAGAAAAGTTGTTTTAGAAGCTAGTTTCATGAAAAGAGGTGCATGTCTCCCAAAGAGAGAGAAGGCTCCCTCAAGTCCACAGCTGATTTTGGGATTGAGAGAGGGAGGAGATCATCTTTGATAAAGGGGACCATGCAGCAACATGATCGATCAGCCGAGGGGAGGGGACCAAACAAAACCCAAACATGCATATTAATTTTTACGACCCATGTCATGTGATGATCAATCATATTCATATTCATATATTGGGGCCATTGCCACAACTATTACATTACGTCTGTAATTTGTTAGTATAAAAAAATGATGGTAGTAATATATATATATATATATATATATATATATATATATATATATATATATATATATATATAATGCGAACGTGTTTTATTAGGTTAAAAAAGTTGTTTAATTTTTTTTGTTCCAAGTGATGATGATGGGTTACATTCAAAATAGATTCTGTAATTTACATGTATGCTGCACCTTAGAGAAATTTGAATAAAGTGTTTAAGGTTAAAAGTGATAAACGTTGAAAATTTTTGAAATTTTGTGTTACAGATTTAATTGAGGCGATTCTGACACATACTGGCTTTTAGTGTTTGTTCTTCCGTTTATGATTATCGGGCAATTTTAGACGCATACTGCTTTTAGATGTCTGGATTAGTGGCGTGAATAACAAAAAGTGCAGAATGTGAATGATGATTAAAAAGATAAATGCGAGTAAAAATCACACCAAGATTTTTACGTAGTTCAAACCCTATCCTCTACCCAGTGGCGTAATCCACGTCCAATCCATTAGGATTGGAGACTTCTTTTATTAAATTTAATATTCAATTAAATACAATAAAACTCCTGTTTGAGAAAGTTTTCCGTTGGACACATTGCCTTTCTTGCACTCTCTGCAATCCTTCTCACCACTGAGACATCTGCAGACTACTGCAAACTTTGAAAACTTGTCTACAAAGCAGATCCTATCAACTCTAGATAGACCAATGATAGATGCGGCTTAAACTAAGAACAAGGATATTGATTACAGACTATCAAGTTTCCAAAAGATAATACAATTTAAGAACAATACAAAAGGGTTGCTTTGGAAAGAAACTCAGAATCGCTTTTGAATAGAACGTATGAGACTAATTGAAGCTTTTCCAAGTTCTGTATTCCAATAGCCGAGCAAGAGAGATATATATTGTAGAGCTTCCAACGGCTATATATGAGAGGGCTTTGATTAAAATGAAATCTCAATCACAAAAAATCGGCACCAAATCAATAGATATATTGTTTCCTTGATAAGCTCAATAGAAGAGATATGATATCAATTATCAGATATGAAGGGATACGAAAGATATGGTTTGTTAACAATATACTATATTTAGAGCATATCCTTTTGAAGCTTCTAGAACAAATTTGAATCAACTAATCAGTTGACCAAATTTCATTCCTGTCAATCGATTGAGATGAGATTCAAAGATAATCATACGATATAGATTTATATGGACCAAGTTATATGTTACCATAATGTCCACCTACAATCCATGCATATAATATTATATACTAATAATCCACCCACACTCCATGCATATAATATTATATACTGCCAATATTCATGCATATTAATCAACCATAATCCATGCGATCACGAAATTTTGTTATCATTCAAAAACATTAATTATGCAATAACTAACATTCTCCTCCTTTTTGATGATGACAAAATAAGTGCAATATGCTTGAATTAGTCATCATTCAAAACATCATAAAATCAAAAACCAACATATTCATTGTACAAAAGTGACGTAGCTAGCTTACATAAGTAAAAATAGCCCGCGACAAGATCTTGGGGAAAGATTTATATGAATTGCCAGCCAATGCCAATGGAATGTTCTTCAGTTGTTGAAGTGGTAGGTAGGAACAAATTAAGTGGAAATAAAGTTTTGGAAGGAAACTTGCCTGGGAGATGGGCAAAACTTTATTCGGTCTTTAAAACAAACAATTGGAAAATGGCAATTGCTTGCTTTCATACAGAATGTATATGGTTGGTTCATTAATGCTCTTGTCCAAAATATGAAAAATGCACAACCCTAATGGAGAGTACATATAAGAGGGATGGATATTAAGTGATGATAATGAATTATTTTCCTCTAAAAATTCACAAACGGATTTTAATGACTGTTGGCGTGTTAGTTATGAAGGTTTGCTAACTTTAATTTCTTGAATTCGAACCTTGGGGTTTGTTTGGAGTTGGGGAAAATATAAACCAACTCTGTTACGTTTTCTTTTCCATTCCTCCGCAAAAGGAATAGGAATAGGAATAGGAAATAGGAATAATTCATAATGCCAGTTTTAATTTAATTTTATGGAATTTAGATTCTTTGATCGGGTACAGTATGACAAGCTGGCAATTGAATGGACCGGACCCTGTCATTCATATGGCTATAAACTTGTTTTGGAATGCATTTATCAACATGGTCAGATATAAAAAAGAGGTATAAATAATTAACTCACCCCTATTCATATTCATATACAGATTAATTATATATTCAAATTATGAAGAAATGCATGAAAACCATAAGTTATTTCTTTTCCCACCTAAATGCTTCTCCCTAAATTAGGATAACACTAGTATAATTTAGTATCTATATAGTAGTAGCCAGTAGGTAATGTTGAACGCAGGGTGTGTGACAGGTTGTACCAAATAGAGTATATATATCATGGTGTGGTGTGTCGGGGAATCTTTGCAAGCAACAAAAACAATAGCTCCGCATTATCTGCAATATCTTCGTTTGTGGTGCACTTGTGAAGAACCTCAACCTCAACCTCTCTTTTATTCTTACTCGGTTACTCCCTTCCTTCTTTTCTTTCAATACACCTTTAATTAAGTAATTTTGATTCAAAATTAAGTGTATTGCATCCTTCAGTTATTTTTATTTATTTATAAAGAATGTCAAATGACATTATAAATTGTGTCATAAAATATAATTATCTTATTACTATAAAAATATATTTCACTTCGGCCATCTACTTTTCAATTAGATGATTGAGCCATTAATTTTTCCAATTTCATTCGATTGAATTGTCGTCGTCGAAATTGGATACGTAAGATAACTCAGCTGATGTGTGTCAAAAAAATAATTTTTAAATTTTTGAATAAACATTTTTGATATATTAAAGGGTAAAATCGTCACATCACTTTCTTTAATACATTCAAACTAATCAAAAAACATCAAAAGTTACAAAACAATCTAAATCGGTCAAAGAGCAAATCCAAAAATCGATATGAAAAAAACCCTAGGTTTGAGAATCAAAAATTGCTCAACCATTTCAACGAAGATTTGTCAATCCACTTTATAAATATTGAGTGGTTTTACACACATCAGTTGAGTTATGTCTCACCCAGACAAGACAGTCACGTCAGCAATTTCTGACGTGGCAATCTCAATTGAATAAAATTGAAAAAATAAATAGTTTAGTTATCTAATTAATAAAATTAAAAGGTGGATTATCGAAGTGAAAAATAACCTAACCTAAATTAATTTAAGATAATAATTTATATGTAAACCTAAATACATGGCTATAGTTAGATATGTATACTTTTTATATATATGATAAACCGTGATGTGTTGAGTTATTAATGTTATACAAACATTAACTAATGTTACACAGCATGTGTAATATTTGAGATAGAAATAAAAATTTTATTTAAAACTCTAAATTACTCCTTTTTTATATAATACCGACCGAACTTCTCCTCTGAGGCTTTATTTATTTATATTAGCAAAAATCTATACAGTCGTGTCTTAAAAGCTCATAAAACAATCAGGGATACTCTTCTGTTCCGTTCCATTGAAAGACTCTTTATTGTTTTTGTTATACAAAAGTTCTTTATATATATATATATAGTAATTATAAATGGCACAATATACTTAAATTTATAATATTAATTTCATTATCATGCTATTAATACTAAAATTTAGGGATAAATAAAAAGTATTTATAAATTTAGCCCAAAAAAGGTCCTTAACTGTTAGTAAAAAATAAAATTGATCCTTAATATTTATAATTAAATTTTGTAAGCAAGACTCTAATAGAAAAGTAGTACTCTCCTAAATCTCCAGCGATAAAAGTCTTTATTATTATTTTGGGTAATCTACATATTAAATGTGCCTATTTTCCTTTTAATAACTAAACTTTTACTGCATATTTTCTATTATCTTTCAATAAGATTAAATATCTCATACTTAATCACTCTCTTCATATTTAATGACATTATTATGAATAATTTTGTTTTATTTTATTAATATTCTTAATATCGTAAAAAAATCCACTAAAACTTTTATCGCAGGGGGCGGAAAGGTAGTATTTAACCGGTAAGCCATTAGTCCCAATACTCCTCCTTATTTATTAGAGGGGAGTTACAAAATGAAAAGGCCGCTCCATTTCTCCTTAGTCCTCGTTGACTGCTGGGTATTTCCTCCCGACGTTTTAAATAATTTTATTTTTTAAATTATTTGATGTTTTATGGAGTACTCCATAATTTAAGAGAATTAATTATAATTTTTTTAAAATCACTCCTCATAAAAAATATTATTAATGAGAAGAGAAGTATGATATAAATATACGATAAAGGATATTATAGACAAATAATCTTATATACTCTTTTTATTTTTTAATTCTTATGATAATTTTAAAACGTCGTATATTATATATGGAATGGGAGGAAGAAGTATATTCATAAGTTTTACTATACTCCTAAAGTCTTAAAAAGATTGTGTTTTAGAATAAAAAATTTGATCCAAAATATTTGTCGTTTATAACTTTTAGGAAAATAAATTATTTACTTTCTTATATTACACCCTATCTCTCTAATCATTGTCGAGAAATTATCTCTCATGTATTAATAGTTTTCAACTTTCCATAAAGGGATAATGATGAAATTTTAACCAAATTTTATTTGTTAGTAAATAATATCCGTGTGCAAAAATATTAAACAATAATCTTTTAGAAACAGATGGAGTAAACTTCTGGAATATTGTAAGGTGTAATTATGCACAACCTTGATTTCAGAAACAAAAATGAATGTTACTTTTGACCTCATTAAATTCTTAAAATTTGCTTTCCCCAATTTAATGTAATGCCACTTACAATATGGAGTAGCAGAATTGTGTTGAACTTTCACTTTCCAATAATTAATTAATTATATTATATTATAAAGGTAGATGTATTAATATTTGTCTCATCTCCTGAATTTTTCAAAATTAAAAAATTTACACATAACACCAATTCTTGAGAGAAGTCAAAGGATGAAACTGGAAATTCAGGCACATAATAATACTAGGTTATGTCACAAATTACTGCAACTTCTACTGTACAAATAAACAAACAAACAAACAAACTATGGTCAAGAGATGGGTGGACTAGCTAACTTTTTGGTGATCCATTATATGGTTTTCTACAAATTTAATATTTCTGCCACAATATGTGTAAGTTACCTTCTAGAATAAAGAACATTTACATAGGCTTTGAATTGGATTTGGATCCCTTCCGTTATATACATATACATTCTCTCTCATTTTATTCAATACAACATAGGATTATAATTATGAATAGTATAATTAAAATTCTTAATTTATTATATAATTATATAAAAAATAAAATAATTCTACAAGTTTTTATTATTTAATAAACATGTGAATTTTTAAATGAATGATTTTTAATAATAAAAATATTTTTTATGATTCTATTTTTTTAAGATTGATCTTAATATCATCAAGTATCTATTAACATATTTTTTTGATCGTTATTAATAAAATTAAATAATTAATATATTTGATGAAATTAAATGAAATGTGTAATAAAATTAAATGTGTAATAGTTGTGGGTGAAATTAAAAATAAAATTTAGGAGGTTTAATAAGCGATGATATGGGTGAATGAATGGTTAAGTGATTATGATGGGATGGGAAATAATGGGATGGGCATGGGAAGCAAATCTTAAAAAGGAATCAGAAGAAATTGCCCTCTCTTTGCACTCCCCACCTGCTCAAGATATGGTAAGCGCACATGATTTCACTCGAGGAAAAGGCAACTCTGCTTACCTCACCTGTATCTCTTGGAGGATTTTGTTGGGTCCCACCCCCACACTCCACACCACCCCAAACCAACCCAAACCCCATCTTTTGTTTTCAATCCCAAAGCTCAAAGGCCAAACCTTTTCTCTCCTCGTATAATATCATATCATATATATACACACCCTATGAAAAACAAACTTCAAGAACACCCCCTCCCCTCCTCTCCCTCTCCTCCTCCCTCCCTCCCAAAATATTTTAGACTTTGTATTCTTTTATTTTATTCATTCTTTATTTTTATTTACCGAGTATTGCTTGCCTTGTAATTCAAAACCAACTTGGAACTAGTTTGGGAGATTTTTGGATGAAATCTGGTCAGATCTTGCTTCTTGGGTCGTGGATTTTGGTGGGGGTCTTATTTCATTGCAAACTCCATCCATTTGCCTTCTCATATCTACCCAATCAAACCCACCAAGAAAAGAACAACCAAGCACACCAATTCTTCTTTTTTCCGTAGTTTCTTCTAATTCTTATAGTTTGGTAAGTCTTGAATATTGAACTGGAGCAATGGGCATGGCCACAGAGTCAGAGTTTCACGTGTTAGCTGTTGATGATAGCATCATAGACAGAAAGCTCATTGAGAGGCTACTCAAGACCTCTTCATATCAAGGTAACCAAACAAAGTGAAAATAGAAGAAAATTCATTTCTCTTATGGGTCTTTTCCTAATCGTGATTCTATTGTTTTTATATTCTTGGGTTTTGATGGATTGTTCTTATTTTTCATTCCAGTCACTACAGTTGATTCTGGCAGTAAAGCTTTAGAATTTCTGGGTTTTCATGAAGACGAGCAAAACAACTCAAATGAGCCTTATGTATCTCCAAACAATCAACAGGTACCCTTTTCTCCTCCTGTTTGTCTTTTAATTCTCATATTCCCAAGCTTTCTTTTGATTTTTCTAAAAATATTTCTTTAAATTCATTTTTTTACAGTATGTGGGAGTGAATCTTATTATTACAGACTACTGTATGCCTGGAATGACAGGCTATGATTTGCTCAAGAAAATTAAGGTATGCTTTGGTTTATATTCCTTTTGTCTTCTTCCTCTGCTCTTTCTTTTCATTCAGATTTTTCTATTTTCAACTTTTCCTTTCCTGGTAAATATGCACTCCGACAATTATCACGTACAATTCTAGATTGATATTATTTGAAAAGGCGCCTGTTTTCATAAATCAGTGGAGCAGGAGAATAATCTTTTTTTATATAAAAAAAACCCACCTGTTTTCCACCAAAACAGAACAAAAAAATCACAACTTTTAAGGACTTTTCTCTAATAGTTCATGGATCACCTGCAAATGAATGTCATCACTTTAGCATAATGATGCTCGCCTTTGTATGCTTTTATTATATTGTTTCCATTTATTCAGAAAACTCTAGGACTGATCTTTTTTTACAGGAATCTTCATCTTTTTAGAGACATACCCGTTGTGATCATGTCATCTAAAGAATGTTCCTTCAAGAATCAATAGGTAAGAATAACAACGAAACGCCTATGTATTTAATTTGGACTGAAAAATAAATTTTAGTGAAAATGGGTATATATTTTGTTAATCGCATCGCATTTCACAGATGTTTGGAAGAAGGAGCAGAAGAATTTTTCTTAAACCAGTGAGATTATCGGATGTGAATAAAAGCTTAAACCCCTATATGATGAAAACCAAAATAAGGATCTCAAAAAGCCAGAAAAGGAAGTAGAACAAGAAGCATTATCATCAGAAACACCTTGAGGTTAAGTCATCGGAACAACAAGAAGCTAATAATAACAAGAAGGCCGTGGAATTGGAGGAGGAGGGCTTCTACAAGATAGAACAAGACGGAGATATAATGGCCTCACCGTCGTCTAATAAGAACATTTTTATTTTTTTAATAATTTGAACACTGAGCTGATAACCCTTTTTCTTTGTTTCTAATCCTGGTTTATACAAGAGGAATTTAGAGAGAATTACGACATTATGATGCGAGATGAATACAATGTTTCTTGATGGAAGTAGCAAATTTTGTTTTGTTTTTCTTTAAAGTGAAAAGAAAATGACTGTAATTTCAAATGATATATAACTGGCTTTGTAATTAAAGTATCATTGAGGTGTTAAATTCTCAGTATATGGGCCGCAGATTGCTCGGCAGATCTCTTCCTTTTCGGTTGGTGGCATTTGAATTTCTTGGGTCCATCATGATGATCCCCTTCATAGAAAAAAATGCAAACAATCTAAAAAGGAAGGAAAAGTAACATCAAAATGGAGATGGGGAATTGGAGCTCGTGGGTTATGATCAAAATGGTAATTTTCATTTTATTTCTTTTCTCCATAGTTCCATTCCTCCAAACTCTCTTAAAACCTTTAATTGTTATTCACTCCATTCTTAATATAAATTGTTTTAGAAAAATGTTTTTATTTTGAGAATTTTAGTAAGTATTAATTCTTTAATTTTTAATATTAAACCAGTATTAAATGTAGCTTTTGTTCTCTCGTTGTTTCTGTTCATTAAATAACAATCTCTTTTTCGAGATCAAAAATCTTATAGTTAATCTTTATATGATTATTTTTTTAATATTTGTGCATAACTTTGAGTAATTCAGAATAATATTACCGATTATCGTATACTGCTCTAGAATATTTTTCAATGGATGGTAATTTAATAACCAATCGTACGAGTTTTGTCAAAATAAAGAAACTTATCATAACTTGAACATATGATTCTCAATAGGAGAGAGAATGACCAAGAAAAAGTAAAGTGGACCATGTCTTTCTGTCTGCCATTTATTTAGTATTTGTATTGTTATACATATCAAACATATTTATCATTATTATTCTTCTAGTACTCGTATACGAGTCTTTTCTTTACCTTTTGTTAAAAATATATACCAATTATATTATTACATAGATACAATGACATATCTCATAGGGACCTAATATGGACACAAAAACATGCATATTATTTTTCTTATAATTTTAGTCTTGCATCTTTTCACTTTATTAGACACTAAACATATTCTATTCAGTTATAAATATGGGTTTGACTATGGCATATATATTCGATAAATTTGTATTCAATTATGATAAATTTATTAATATATATATATTTGAACAAAATTATAAGGGATCTCATTTATTATGCATATTTCTAAAAAAAATAAATATTAATACTTATTCTAATAATTAATTTTAAAAAGTCACTCAACATATATATATATCTTTTTATATAATTATTTACAAAAACTCAAGCTGTAATAGATGAAGAAATGTTGAGCTCAAGCAAACGGACACTGGGCTGGAATAAGGATCTTTAGTGAAGTAATCTACTTGTTTTGAAGAAGCCAAACTTCAGAATTCAGCCGTTATTATTTACGTTTTAATCTTCCTTTCTCTAATTTATATTTACGAATTTTAAAATGAATGGAAAAAAAATTGAAAGTAAAATTTAAGTTTTATTTCTGAATTAAGTATGTTTTCGAGGTTTTTTAATAATAAAGAAAAAAAAAAAATAAAATGGATAGAAAAATTGGTATTTTTTACTGCAAAGTTTTTCAATCCAAAATTATTGACTGATTTGGGTGAGGAAAAAAAATAATTAAAATAAGTAATATTTTTATCTAATTACCGTATTATGCTCAACTTTCAATATAATAAATTTTAGAAAAGCTAGCACCCATGATCACTAATTTATTTTTATCTACTAAATCTAACTTTGATAAAGAGGAAGAAACTTCTTGTGCGAACTAGCCTTTTTTTGTTCTTTGACTTTTGTGAGCAGGATACTGATCACATAAACGATTCGAGGTGCATTGCCACACTTATTTGATTTACCTTCTCTTGAATATCGACTTTTGTTAATTTTCTTGTGAAGACATATAGATATAAGTTATGATGGGTTATAGCAATGATTTAGTTTCGAGATCTTAAATGATAGATTACAATTAAACATTCCATTTACAATGTATTAAACTTGTCGTTTAGTTTCCTCCAATATGTTAAAGTAATAGTGATAAAAAATTACACAACATATAGTACATAAATAGAGTTATGGAATTTGAATTTCCATCCCATATTAAACCATTAACATGGGATTTAAATTTGCATCTCACTGTAAACTCATGGAATGTGGATAAGGATGAAGTAAAATTTTTATTTGCCTTTGCAACAGATGTAGATAGCCTCATATGCTCATATACAATCTACCATGTCAGTATTTTAACAAGAGGTAGTAGATTTGATAAACTTATAGTTCTTTGTTTTCTTAAAAAAATCTTTTAATTATACACTCATTCATGGTTTAAAATTAAGAACTAGAGAAATGAAGAAAGTGTAATATTAAAGAAAATCTAGTTTGAAAATATAAGACAATTTACTTACTTGGAAGTCTCTGCAGATTCTAAGTGGACTCATAAGTATGATTTTTTTTTACTGCGTTGTTTGTTACTCACATAATTGTGTGCAAATAAATGGACTACTTTTGTACGTTCTAAAATATGATCTCCTAATTTTGATATGTTTTCATGGGTGATAAAATCCTTGTTGTATTTGAGATTGGACTTCATTAAGCTGAAATCATAACATATCGTTCAGATTCTGTAAATGGTTGAACAAAAATACTCTTTGTTGCTTGATTAATTGAATGGAAAAAAGTCAAACCATAATTGCCTTTTCTAAATCTAAATGAAAACAATGTCAAATGTGATTAAAAAACCCTACATCAGTAAAATATATTATCACTTGAAATGAGGTGCTACACTAATTGCGATAATATTCCTCAAAATCTCAATGTTTTTCACAAGATTTATGTCAAAACAATGAAATCTTTGTAACTGTACCAACAGCTAGCTAAATTTCACATATAAATCATGAACATAGAAAGATGAAATATACTGGTAGCCAATAGCATAAATAATTCACATTTTAGGTAGCGTCTTATTTGTAATTTTGATATTTTATTAAATTTATCTTTCATATTTTTATTCATGATTATAATTAATAGAAGGTAAATTTGTAAAATGATATTTTATTTTCTTTTCATTGGAACTCAGCGTGAAAGAAAAGAAAAATTTTAAATTTTCTATTTTTCATATTAAAACTTGAAAGTTGCAAAGGAAAACTTCAAACCTTGTTTTTTTTTTTACTGTTTTTGATTTAAATTTTTTTTTTAAATCCAAAACTCATAAACAATACTTTTTAGTGTGTTTCCAATTATAAAAAAAGGTTAAGAAGAAATAGCATTAACTAAAAGAATATTTCATTTTACTTGTATATATTTGATTGACATGATAATCTACAAGAATATATGGGCTCCATAATATTTAGGATATAAATTAAAATAATGGAAAATGCTATTTTGAATTTGGAATTTTTTGACATCTTTACTCATTGATTTTTATTCGAAAGATTTCATAGGCAATATACATAAAAAACCAGGGAAGCAAAAAAAGGGGGTTTAGGAAATAATTAAGCTGTTAACAGTAATATTCAGATCTACGTCTATACATATTAGATGTATTGAATTATATATTCCCTTGGTTCTGAAAAAAGATGGTATACGTATGATTTTTTATATAAATTTAAAAAATAAAATAAAGAAAAGAGTAAAAAAAAAATCATAGCCTTACAATATTACATAAAATGATGTATTTTTTATTATTATTTTATACTAACGAATTCTTCTAAATTACATACTTATTCTTTATTTTTTAATACGACGTAAATACGTAACTTATATTGATTTATTTAAATAATGAAATTTAAATTTAAAAGATTCTAGCAGTGAAAAATAATGCAATTAATAATAATGCTTTATAATTTTATAAAAGAGTAGTATAATTTATCAATTATATTCCAAACGTAAATAATTTTATTTTATTTAAAATTATAAGTAATTTATGAAGTGAGTATTGAATGGATTATAGTTGAAAATGTATATAAGATCAATTGTAACTTTAAAAGTTAATTTGTGATATTTTAAATTTAAATTTAATATGATTCATTTTAATTTTGAAAAAAAATAAATTTATAATTAATAGTACTTTTAGAATATTTATAATTATGTTGACATAGATTAAATAAATTTATATCAATTTAAAATTTGAATACATTTGAAATTAATTTTTTAAAAATAAATCGATATTAAGTTTATAATTTTAAAAGCGAGATAGTAAAAAATATCGAAAATGCCAATGATTGATGAGTTGTCAAACCTAAATGAAGGTGTGAAATGGCATTTTGTATATATAGAATAGTGCTTTTACCTCTCTCTACGCTTTGGATAGTAAAATTGTATATAGAGATTAAAATAGAAATCGAATAAAGATAAATAAATGATTAGATAATGATTTGTTGGCGTATTTTTTAAAATTGGAGATAAAGAAGTTAATTAGGGAAATTATTGTTTATAATACATAACTAAAATGGGGCATAAAATTTGAAAAAACAAAATAAATAAATTATTTAGCACAGATGATATTGGTAAATAAGAATTGACAAAGAATAGATTGACCTCAAAATTTGACTTTGTTAGAACAATGAAACGAAACGATCACGATTAGCTGCTGCCTATCACGTCCCAGTCGTCCGATCCATCCATTGTGTATCGGTCCCACCCTTGTTCTTCCTCAGACCCTCGCGTCACTATTCCACGTCACCCCACAATTACAGTAATTAAATTTGATTCTCTATCCTCCCTCGTTTCTCTCTCTCTAAATTCTGTCCGAACACAACCCAGTCGGCTAGTTCCCATCCAAAATCAAAGAAGTCATTTGAAGGCTCGATCAAAGCGTAAAAATTTTTGTAATTAATCTATCAAATTCAAAATTGTTCTTCCAATTGATACCTGTTAATATTACATAGACTCAGTGTTTATAGTGATCCGTGGCATGCAAGGGAAAGTGCTCCGGATTTTGGTGTATATAATGGTGATCACGATTTCTGATGGAAAATTATCTCCCGTAAATGTTCAATTAGGTTTTCGAATTATCTTTTCATTGTTATTTGAGGATTAAAACCAAAATAAAATCGTTGTAAGTTGTAACCTAAACGGTTGAATCTTAAGCCATAAAGACGTATCGCTCTAGAGTAGTGATCATGTATAAAAATGGCTTCCAAATTCTCAGATTTTGGTTTCTTATTTATGGAACTTACTCTTAGGATGTTCTATTTTCTTTAATGATGAGGAATTTTGTATCTTTGTTTCTACAGAAAATAAATGGAGTAGGGGCGATTGGATTAGGATTTTTTGTTGCATGTTTCAATTGATTTAGAACAGGTCCTAGTCATTTTGATGCTTATCTCTTTGTTTCATAATTGAAATCTCTATGCTTTATTAGGAAATTTGTTCTAATCCCAAGAAGAATACAGTCAACCTGAAGGTTGGAGTAATCTTACAGTCACTTGTATTAGTAATAAAATATCACCTGTTAAAAAAATAAAATTCAGCTTACTAAAACACGATACTTGGCCAACCATTGGAATCAACAATTGAGTACAGGTTTTTTTAGGTTGCATCATCTAGCGATTGTCATTCTGTTCTCCTCATCATTTACCCGACACTTGTGGTTTTGTCATCGTATCTGCTGCAACCTTGCCCCCTCTTCTCTGCTACCATCATGATCCAAGAATGTAGTCAAATCTGCCATCCTCCAATTTCTCAAGTATGGCTCTGCCTCATCCTTGCTTAGAAACCAAATAAGTAGGTATGGGCTCTCACTGAAGTCATGGTGACCTTGACATTACAACCTCTTTGATGAGTAAGTTTTATGGAACCCTGAACCTCCCTTGTGTCCAACTTAGTCTCTCCTACAGTGATTTCTAAAATAGCTTCATTCAAATTTACATTAATAGATGCTCGTAATCTTTTTTATATATGTGCATTTATAACTACTCCATTTCAATGGCTTTCCATGAATATAACGTTTAATAAGGATACCTATCAATAAAAATCAAAATGCCAAAAGCGACAGATAGCAGGTAAAATAGATGGTGAGCTCATCTTACACCACTTGTAATGCTATTTCTGGTTTCTAATATCTAATTAGGCAATGAATTGCAGTTATGCATAAGACATCACAGGATATAGGATTCTGCAGATGATGACAAAGCTCAACACATGTAGGAACAGGTGGAAGGTGCCTTATTTGTGGTTACTCCATAATTGGTGGTTTCTTCATTGCGTAAAAAGAGATGTAGTCAATGCCTTCTATTTTATTTCCATGATTCATATTTAACATTTTCAAGCATGTAGGTGTGTCTCATGCTGTACAAAGGCTTCATTATATGCTGTTTTCTCTTAAATTTCCAAGCTGGAAGTTAGAATCTAGCTTGTGTTGCAAGCCTCTGAAATTGCATGTAGATTTACGTACTTAATATTTTCCATGTTTTTCTTCAAATTTGGAGCGTTTAAAAAATGTCTAGTGGGGAGATGTGAGGAAGGTTTTAAGGCGCCAGAACATACATAACTGGTAAGTTGTTGAGTCAGAATTCACTATGTTGACCAATTTTTTAACCAAGTAATTTTAATTCCATGAGTAAGTTTCCTAAGGATCTCACGCATTTAAGAAGACTTCAAGCAAGTTACGGTAATTCGACATCAGTTTTTTAAAATGAAGAGAAACCGACAGTAAAGACCCAATTGCAGTCCCCTGGGGCCTCTGATTATAGGAAAAGAACGTATCTTCCTGGCAAAGAAATGGTACAAAATGGTCATCAATTGTCTCAATCTTTGTTAATAAGCTTGAGTTGTTTCTCTTCAAATAGTATTGTATTGGTTTTCTCTCCCCAAATTCTGTAGATAAATGCAGTCGCATTTCCAAAAAAAAAAGATTCATATAAGTGCAAGTGGAATAGATGCAATCATATTGAGATGCAATGTTCATTCTTGGTATGTCGTGCAAATTGAACTTTTAATAAAAATAGCTTCGTTTGTTTGTTGTATTACAGTATTAAAGCTTATTGCGTCACTCAGTACCTTTGCACCTGCTACTTGCGGCTAATTTGGCGTGAAATGAAAAATAAATTTAAGAGAGAGTTGGTGAAATTTATCTCTTTTAATTCTGCTTTTTCTTTGATCTTTGTGCTGATGGGTGAATGATGCCCATGTTCTAATAATAGTTCAGAGACAATTTAAAATGTTCAAGTAATGTGCCTTCCTGGTTGAAAGAATTCTAGTAATGAATAGATGTGTCATCATGTGAGAATTCACTACAGTATGTAAACGCACAAAAATGATTATGTCAGTAGATACTTTTCTTTTGTCTTTTTATGTCAAGATTGTCGTAAGATATAATGCTGTAATTAGAGATGATAATGGATCTTCTGAAGAAGTCACTCATAAGCTCGTGTATTACAACTAGCATATATTACCTTCATACATTCCTTGTTAGATGCATGCTTCTATGAGATTTTTATAGTGTAAATTCCTTAATTCCATGTCATTTGATCTCAAAGTGTAAGTTTGACATATCTGTCATGCACGTTGTCCATGATGACTATATGAAATAAATAATTGACAGTGATGCTACTAAATTCTGTAAAGAAAACATTGAAAATATATGAGAACTTGGAATTAGATTTGATAAGTGTTAAATACTATATCATGGTCTCAG
>JAINUW010000030.1:0-245338 GCA_020205615.1 Panax quinquefolius | reverse complement strand
AAAGATAAATAAATTATCAATAAGATTCAACAAAGAATAAATCGTAGATTTAGAATATACGGTAGATGATAAAACTTTTCAACCATAAATACAATGAACGAGCAATCCATTGTAAGAGTCAAATAGATTATAAAGTCTATATCTTCCCATGTTAAAAGTCCACCAACAATGTTTTATCCTCGTAACATCAATCAACAATTCTCGCCCACAATCACACGTATAACTCATAATCGTAATTGTAGTTCTAAATTCCTTTCTCTCATCCAGACAAAGATAATTTTTATCACCCTAAACATCAAAGATTATGGTTATACCAAATCACAGCTTTATGTTCATAATCCTACTAATAAATTCATCTTTGCACTACTAAAAGATATTAATCAACAAGTCATCTTTTGCACTACAGCCAAAGATATTCATCAACAAGTCATCTTTGCACTACTGGTGCCAAAGATATTTATCAATTGGTCATGCTCATCTAAATATATGTTAATCTTTGCACCACGCCCAAAGATATTCATCAAAATCATTCATCTTCGCACTAAATTTTAAAGATATTCGGGCTATATCATCATTTAGATCGAGGATGATGAAAAATATTTTAAATAAAACTAATCCAAAGGAAACAAAAAGAACAAATATTATGATTCATACTTTAAACAATTCCCGCTCAAAAATACTTCATAAATAATCAGAGTGGAGTAAAATTCAAGAATGATGACTAAAATATAGATCCAATCAAAGATAGTATCCAGAATAAATATTTTGGACAACAAGAAGAAATTTTAATTTTCTATGAATAACAAACAAGTGATTGCAATAGTAGGTCGAATACGTGAATAAGTATTTCAACACCAAAAGACAGAAATTTCACAAAAACATCATCACGCTTAATAGTACTAGTACTTTCGTGAATCGTGAATCGCGAATAGGAATCCCACATAAAAGTTCTAAATTCCAAATTTGATAAAATTTCCAACCAATATTCCTCGCATAATGATATCAAGAATAATATCATTTTAGTAAGAAAATAACTTCCTTACCTCGTAGAAGAATAAGATTTCCGAATATCGGATATAATAAAAGAACTGCACCAGTATAACAATACTCAAAGCATTAAAATACTCACAAAAAATACGCCGATATTATAGAGAGAGAGAGAGAAATCAGTAGTTTGGTGTGATTTTCAATTCTAACCTAAACACCCTATTTATAGGAAAATGCTTGTAACACCAAAGTTATAAAATTTAATAAATATTATATATATATATATATATATATATATTAAATTCCTACGATACTGACTTCAATTTCAAAGATCTAACAACACATACTGCCAACAATAAAAACGCTTTTTCTAACAAAAATATTTAAAACTTCCAAAAATGATAATCAATTAATCCGAAACTTCAATAATTCATAATAAATAGCCCTTTATCGTAAAATTCAATCTCGCTACCATTTTTATAGAAAATTCAATTTCTACAACTTTGTAAGTTTAAAGTTTTTCCAAATTCCAAATGTAAATCGATCAAATCCATAAACCAAGCGATTTTACAGTGCTATAATCAAATTTCACTAAAAATGGGGTCCACCATATGTTTAATATGTTTTAAACATCTTTTGCAACAAAAATACTTCTTCCTCCTCATATACTATATATCTCACATTCATAGTAAAATATCACCATTATTATATTATTAAAATATAATAATATATATTAAAATAAATTATTTTATCGTAAAAGATAAAATATTAATTTTCAACAATTGTCACATTAAAAATTTTCTCCATCTATATCCACATAAAATCAATATTTTCCTCATCATATAAATTAATAATTAATTATTCACAAATAATATTACGTAATCACAATAATGACAACCCGTGCATTGCTCCTGAAAGAGTTAGGGGCTTTTCAATAAGAATTTCTCCTCATCCTACGCAGCAAAAAGTGACCAAACCTCTCCTTAGATGTAACTTTCTAGACATTGTCAATAATGCTTATTTAATAATATTATTCAAATAATATGAATTATCGATTCGATAATGGAAAATACCGCAAGCTAAAAGGATAATTATCAAAACAACAATAATAAGACCCCAACTTATTATTAATGAAATTTAATTTTCTATTTATTATTTTGAAATAAGAAGGGTTGATTTGATTAATGTGATAATTAGGGTAAAATACGCAAATATTTCAAAATAAGCAAGTGGTTATAAAATATTCATCATTGTTTGGGAATATTCGTTTCGGTCGTGGAATATTCAGATCGCTTCAGGAATATTCGTATTTGACGGCCGCATAGTAAATGCCCATGTGTGGGCCCCATAACTAAAAGCGATCGATGAAGAAAACGACAAATATAAGTTGTTTAAAAATAACTACAGAAGTTGTATACTGCTAATACCGTTAAAATACTTTATGGTTAAAACACAAGAAGATTACCAGATTGCACCAATTATCGATTCTTACGTAAGAAGGCACTACTCAATAATGGTTACAGAATTATTACCGCTCAAGATTTTTATCGATTTAATAATTGTCATATTGATATTTTATATCATTGTTGTTTCAATAATCACATTACACAAGATTTTTCATTATCGGCAATAATTCATATTATCCTAATAATATTATTAGATAACATTATTGGCAATGTCTAGAAAGTTCTCGCCTAAGGAGAGGTTTGGTCACCTAATCATGCTACCAAGAAGAAAGAAATTTTTATCGAAAGCCCCTCTTCCTGGGAACCGCCGTCATTAATATCAGGATTCTCAGAATATTATTTGTGAATAATTAATTATCGATTCATATGATGAGGAAAAATATTGATTTTATGTGGATATAGATGGAGAAAATTTTTAATGTGACAATTGTTGAAAATTGAAATTTTATCTTTTTCTCGATAAAATAATTCATTTAAATATATTATTATATTTTAATAATATATAATAATGGTGATATTTTTACAACGAATGTGGGATATATGAGTATACGAGGAGAAAGAGTATTTTTGTTGCAATAAATGTTTAAAACATGTTAAACATGCTCAGCGGACCCCATTTATCGATCGAAATTTGATTATAAATTGTAAAATCGCCTCGCTTGTGGATTTCTTTACCAATTTCTGCTTGGAATTTGGAAAACTTTCTTCTCGCAAAGTTGTAGAGAATTGAATTTCCTATAAAAACTCAAGAGATTCAAATTTTCTGATAAAAGGGCTATTTATTATGAATTATCAAAGTTCAAGTTCAAATAATTAATTTTTGGAAGTTTTAAATATTTATTTTAAGAAAAACGTTTTTTTTGTTTTGGTGGGCCTATGGCTATATGTGATTCAAATGGGCTGAATTCAGATCTTCAAAGGTGGCTAAAGAAATTTGAAAATATATATTAATATTATATTAAATTTTCTACTTTGTGTTCTAAAGATTTTCCTATAAATAGGTGCTTAGTTAGAATTGAAAATCACACCGTAAACCAAGTTTTCTCTATATTATCGATATATTCTTCAGTGAGTATTTTGAGTATACTTTGAGTATTGTTAGACTATGGCAAGTTCCCTCAAAGACTATACCCTAGAGATTCCAAATTGTAAGTACTAATCTTTCGAGGTAAGTGATGTTATTTTCTTCTCAAATGATATTATTTCTTCAATATCATTATGTCAAATATCGTCAAACTTTTTATCAAATTTGAACTTTTCCATGCTCTGGGTTACTATTCATGAGTTACTATTCACGAGTTACTATTCATTACATTCAGTTACTATTCACGAAGTTACTATTCACGAGTACTATTCACGGTACTATTCATGTAAGAAGATGTTTTTTTTGGAAATTTCTATCTTTTGGTGTTTGAGTTACTATTCACGATACTCAAGACTATTCACGATACTACTATTCAATCAAAAATAAAATTTTTCTTTCATCCAAAATATCTATTCTGGATACTAGCTTTGATCAGATCCATGTTTTGATCATTCTCAATTTTACACCACTACGATTATTTTTGAGGTATTTTTTTGAACACGGATAAAACAAAGTACTTTAATCCTTAATCCTTAATCCTCATCATTTTGTTTCACCGATTCGCTTTTTTAAAATATTTTTCATCATCCTCACCTTAAATGATGATATTATTGAATATCTTCGCCCGTAGCAAAAATGATGAATGATTTCTCAAGAATATCTTCGCCAGAAGGCAAAGATGAACAAAAGTTTAGATGAAATACGACTAATCGATGAATATCTTCGCCTCAGAAAGTAAAGATGAATATTTGATTCCGTATGTATATCGATTGATGTTACAGGATAAAAGATAGACGATGAACTTTTAAATTCATACATGTAAGATAGTAGTTTGCATTCTCTACTTAACTCTTCTAATGAATTATTATTTCCGCCATGAATATTGATTTAAAATTTGTCGCCTATCAGATTCTATTAGATTTTTCCCTCGTTGAAGACTAACGATAATTTGTCAGATATTATCTTAGTCATAATATTCTTTATCGGGCTAGTGAGCTCACCCTTTTCCTTTTTGTTCCATTTTTCTTCTCGTGAGGCTAGAATATAAATGAGTACGAGCCTGGGGTATGGAATGAAGGTTTTAGAAAGAATTGTTTAGTAGTCCTCACCATTTTTGTAAAATAATGTATCAATAAATGTGATGAGGATTTATTTGAGTATAGATATTGCCTCAAGATAATATTTGTATTCAAACTCACGCTTTATCATTGTAATAATAAAGTTGTAGTTGCTTTCGCACTACATGTATCGACAACCTCGTAATGGGTGATGATGTATACCTATTTTGGGGCGCCACAAATGGTATCGTAGCTAGGATACGATCTCTCCATGAGATCTGGGAATGTAACTAGAGGGAGAGACGAAAAATCCTTCGCTAAAGGTGTCCTACCTAAGCTTATTTTTTAGTGGTCAAGATATAAGGATATTATGTGATATATTGATTTCCTTAATTAACCCTTGCTTTTACGACAAGATTTGAGAATGTCGAATCGAGAATATTAACAATGGAAATGAGACCGTGGAGACGCTCAGACACCAACGAGGAGAACGCAAACACAGTCGGGCAATGTTCCTCCCGTGAAAACAACACCACCGAAAGCGATGATGAACGAGGGATGTTTAGAAGCTTTTTGCAGCTCATGCAAAATCGCATTTAGGAGACTCGTGTTCAAAATACAGAGGAAATGATAAGAATTCACTCAGTTGTCACAAACAAGCAAGCTCAAAGAGTCAGACCACCGAATTTAAGGGAAAGCCAGATCCGATCACGGGCGGAAACACGGGTCAAGCAAATTACCAAGATATTCGATGTCTGGGATGCACGGAGGAACAGAAGGTTCCATTCGCCACCTTTATGTTCCGTGGCGCAGGCGTATCATCGGTGGGAGTCTCAGGAAGCGCACTCCATCCAAATTGACTCAAAGATGTCTTCGGGAGACGCTTCAGAACTATTTAATGACAAATACTTTCCTCGAAAGTGTTCGCTATACGTAAGGAAAGTGGAGTTCATCGATTGAACAAAACAACACGACGGTGTCTCAAAGACGAGGCAAAGTTTGCAGAGTTATCCAAAGTTCAGACCTCATTCGTGGAGAATGAGGAACGATGACGCGGATGTTTCTTAGAGGTTCAAACCCTAAGATACGCCAAGATCTCATTTCTCATAAATTTTCTCTATTCGATGTTGTAAAAAGTGGCTCAATTATTAGAGCGAGATAACGAGTACGGCCAACCGAGGGACCATAACCAGATCGTACTGTAGATAAAGCACCAATGTAATAATGATAACCAAATGAGAAAGAAAAACAGACGGACAAAAAATGGTAACCACTCTGGTGGTAATCATGGCCATGAAAATAGAAGAAGCGAAAGTCAGAGGAGATTTTAAAAGAGGAGATTTAACAACGACCATGTGAAGACGACAAAGGCTTTAAAAAGAATCGGTTCTAAGGGAGGAGAACGACCACCCATTATATGCTATAAATGCGAAAAGAGGGACATATCACCAAACCGCCCACAACAAATAAGGTATGCTATAATTGTGGAAAGGAAGGACATATCGCCGAGATCAGACGCAGAAATAAACCTAGTTCAATGGGATTAGACTCAAAAGATCGTCCCGTAAAAGTCAAAGTCAACGATTCCGGAAGAGCGCTTGTCAGCGATCGGTCAAAATGCGAGGAACCCAAACGAGGTGATCACGGTAAGCTATTTATAAATTCTCATGAAGTTTATACCTTACTTGATACCGGCATACCCATTCATTTATCTCTCTCCGCATGTGCTCAACGCTTAAACTCGACCGAGAAATTAGACTTTCGACCTATCTCGTGGAAACTCCGCTAGAGAAACTTTCATCACATCCACCGCTTATAAATCTTGTTTGATTCAAGTCAGCACCATTACCTTACCCGCTGATTTTATCTCTTTAAAGATACTTGCTTTTGATGTGATTTTAGGGATCGATCGTTAACTACTCATCATGCCAAAATTGATTGTTTTCGTAAGGTCATAGTTTTCATATTCCTAACCAACCTCGTTGTATTTAATTCAAGCAACTAAACCATTAAAATCAATCACCGCTATATCTAATCATAAAGCTATTCGCTTATTGAAAACTGGATGTCAAGCTTTCTTAGCCCATGTTATGGATTTGAATAAAGACACGCCAAATTTGAATAATATTCCCGTTGTTATCGACTTTCCCGACGATTTCAAGAACTTCCCTTGCCTACCCCCGTAACGTGAAGTTGAATTCTTTATCGATCTTGAACCCGCACAAAGCCCATTTCTAAAACCCCATATCGAATGGCTCCTATTGAACTTCAGAGTTAAAGGTCCAACTACGTGAATTGTTGGACATCTGCTTTCATCTGGCCCCAAGACATCTCCTCGGGGTGCTCCTGCTTTTTATTCAGAAAGAAGAAAGACGGAGTATGCGACTTTCAGATCGACTATCTGAATCGAACCATGTCACCATCAAGAATAGTATCCTCACCCTCGTATTGATGACTTGTTCGACCAACCGTAAGGGGCACAATTTTTTTCAAAATCGATCTTCGCTCGATATCATCACCAAGATTAGAATCGAGGATATTCCAAAGACCGCTTTTTAACTCCTAGACGGGCATTATGAATTTTAGTCATGTCTTTCGAATCGACTAATGCTCCTCGCGGCTTTTCATGGATATGATGAACCGAGTATTCAAGGAATATTTGATCAATTCGTTGTTGTTTTTATTGATGACATCCTCATATATTCCAAAAGTCGTGAAGATCATGAGCACCATTTGAAGTCGGTACTCCAAAGGCTTCGTGAAAACAAACTATATGCCAAATTGAAGAAATGCGAGTTCGCTTGAGGAAGTAGCATTCCTCGGGCACGTGGTGTCAAAACATGGAGTATCCGCTGATCCCACCAAGATCAAGCAATACAAAGTCAGAGCAACCAAGCTCAGATCAAGTACGAAGTTTTTTGGGCTTAATGTTATTATCGAGATTCGTGGAAGGGTTTTCTAATCGCTACTCCATTAACCCAAATTTAACTCGGAAGGATACAAAATTCGCTTGAGCGAAGAACGCGAGAAGAGTTTCCAAGAGCTTAAGAGGAGACTTATTTCTAAGACTGCTCTAACAATACCATCCGTCTTGATGGATTTGTTATCTACAAATGATGCTTCGTGCAAAGGGTTAGGATGTGTTCTCATGCAACGTGGGAAAGTCATAGCCTATGCCTCGCGATAACTTAAAGAGTATGAGAGGAATTATCCTACCATGATCTAGAGTCATGCAAAGCAATGCTGCTTAAAGATACGGAGGCACTATCTATACGGGGAGAAAGTGGAGATATATTCGCACCATAAAAGCCTTAAATATTTCTTCACTAAAAAGAACTCAACACGCGGCAATGACGCTGCTCGAGCTATCGAAAGACTACGCACCACACTATTCAATACCATCCTCGAAAAATGAACGTGGTAATGACGACGCTGAGTAGAAGATCATATGCAGAACGAAAAGCGATGATGTCAAGTATACGATGAGCCAACTTTAATAGAAAAGTTAAGGTCGCTCAAGCCACCGAATCTTGAGAAATGATGCGTATGTTAAAGAAGAAAGTACAAGAAGGAGCTATTCCTAAGCGAGAATCGATGAAGAAGGAATACTTCGAGTCCACTCTAGACTTTCAGGTTCCTAACGACTGATTTGAAGTACAAGATTATGATGGAGGCACACAATACACCATTTGCAAATCCATCCTCGAAGTACTAAAATGTATCGTGATCTTCGACATACATTTTGGTGGAACAATACGAAGAGAGAGATTGCAAAGTTTATCTCAATGTGTTTAACTTGTCAACGGTAAAGGCGAAGCATCTAGTACCTAAGGGTCCATCAGAACCACTTGAGATTCCAAAATGGAAGTGGGAACACATTACCATGGATTTCACACGGTCTTCCTACTAAGCTTCTCAAGGCATCAATGCTATTTGGGTTATTGTTGATAGATTAACCAAGTTCCGCTTTCATTTCTCCGACACGGAGACTTATTCACTCGAACGCCTTGCTAGTATGACGTTGAATGAGATTGTGAGGTCAGTATGGCATGCCCAGATCCATAGTTTCGATCGCGACCCAAGATTCACTTCAAGATTTTGGGTTAGCTTGCAAAAAGCTATGGGCACGGATTTACGATTCGGGCTTCTAAGATACCATCCTCAAACCAGATTTTACAATCGAAAGGACTATTCAAACTCTTGAAGATTTATTAAGACTCGTGGTCCTGACTTCAAGGGCGCTGGATAAGTATTTACCATCGGTGGAATTCTCCTACAACAACAAAGCTATCGTGCAAGTATAGTGTAGCTCCATTCAAGCATTATACGGACGAAAGTGTCGCTTCCAAAGATGTTGGGACGAGGTGGGTGAAGCAACATCATTGGGACCCGAAATTACGTATTTACTACTTTAAAAGATCCAAATGATTCGACAACGATACAAAATATAAATGGCACAAAGATCGACAAAAGAGTTATGCGGATCTTCATCGAAAAATGAAAATTTATGTTCATGTTATTTTGAAATAAGTAAGGGTCGATTTAATTAATGTGGATAGTTATGGGTAAAATACGCAAATATTTCAAAAATAAGTAAGTGGTTATAAAATATTCATTATTGTTTGGGAATATTCGTTTCGTCGTGGAATATTCGCATCGTTGGAATATTCGTATCGACGGCAAGAAACAAATAAATTTTGTGGGCCCCATAACTAAAAAAGCGATCGATGAAGAAAACGACAAATTATAAGTTGTTTATAAATAATAACGAATATTCGTAAGTTGTTACCAAGTAATACTATTGAATAATACCCTGTTAAAACACACTAATACGCACAAGAAGAAATAAGATTACACCAGATTGCACCAATTATTGATTCTTACGTAAGAAGGCACTACTCAATAATTGTTACGTAAATTACTGCTCAAAGATTTTATTTTATCGATTCAATAATTGTCATACTGATATTTTATATTGTTATTGTTTCAATAATCACATTACACAAGATTTTTTATTATCGAAGCAATAATTCATATTATCCTAATAATATTATTAGATAACATTATTGGCAATGTCTAGAAAGTTCTGCTTCAAGAGAGGTTTGGTCACCTAATCATACCGCAAGAAGAGAGAAGAAATTTTATCGAAAGCCCCTTCTTCCTCGAGGAACCGCTCTCATTGTCACAATATCAGTGATTCTCAATATTATTTGTGAATAATTAATTATTGATTCATATGATGAGGAAAATATTGATTTTATGTGGATATAGATGGAGAAAAAATTTTAAAATGACAATTGTTGAAAATTAATATTTTATCTTTTTCTCGATAAAATAATTCATTTAAATATATTATTTTAATAATATATTAATGGTGATATTTTTACAATGAATGTGGGATATATGAGTATATGAGGAGGAAGAGTATTTTGTTGCAATTAAATGTTTAACACATGTTTTGTGTGCTCATGGACCCCATTTATCGATCGAATTTGATTATAAATTTTAGAAATCGCCTGCTTGTGGATTTCGGCCAATTTATGTTTGAAATTTGGAAAAACTTTCTTCCGCAAAGTTGTAGAGAATTGAATTTCCTATAAAAACTCGCGAGATTCAAATTTTCTGATAAAAGGGCTATTTATTATGAATTATCAAAGTTTCAAGTTCAAATAATTGATTTTTGGAGTTTTTAATTAATTATTTTGAGAAAACGTTTTTGTGAGTTTGTGAACCTCATTTAATGTGTGCTATGGCTGAAATTAGATTTCAAAGGTGGCTAAGGAATTTTGTTTATAAATATATTAATATTATATTAAATTTTCTCGCTTTAAATGTTCTAAGCAATTTCCTATAAATAGGTGCTTAGGTTAAATTGAAAATCACACCGTAAACTCAAGTTTTCTCTCTATATATCTCTCGAGCGTATTCGAAAGTGAGTATTTTGAGTATACTTTGAGTATTGATATACTATAAAGTTCAAGTCATAGCCTATATCCTGTTTCAACTGTAAGACTCGCCTTTCGAGGTAAGTGGATGTTATTTTCTTCTCAAATGATATTATTTCTTCAATATCATTATGCCAAATATTGGTTGAACTTTTTATCAAATTTGAACTTTTTTCATGTTCGGGTTACTATTCATGAGTTACTATTCACGAGTTACTATTCACGAGTTACTATTCACGAAGTTACTATTCACGAGTACTATTCACGAAGTACTATTCAAGATGTTTTTTTTGGAATTTCTATCTTTTGGTGTTTGAGTTACTATTCACGATACTAAGACTATTCACGATACTGGACACTATTCACGACTATTCACACTATTCAATTAAAAAATGAAAATTTTTCTTTTCGTCCAAAATATCTATTCGGATACTAGCTTTGATCAGATCCATGTTTTGATCATTCTCGAATTTTACACCACTATGATTATTTTTGATTTTTATTTTTGGACGTGATAAACCAAAGTACTAATCCTTAATCCTTAATCCTTCGCTATTTTGTTTCACCGGATTCGCTTTTTTAAAATATATTTTCATCATCCTCAGAAGTTAAATGATGATATTATTGAATATCTTCGCCCCAGAGTAGCAAAGATGAATGATTTTCAAGAATATCTTTGGCCCAGTAGTGCAAAGATGAACAGTGTTTAGATGAATACGATTAATCGATGAATATCTTCGCCTCAGAAGTGCAAGATGAATATTTGATTCCGTATGTATATCGATTGATGTTACAGTGATAAAATATCGACGATGAACTTTTAAATTCATACATAGAAGATAGTAGTTTACATTCTCTACTTAACTCTTCTAATGAATTATTATTTCACCATGCTAATATTGATTTAAAATTTGTTGTTTATCAGATTCTATTAGATTTTTCCCTCGTCAAGACTAACGATAATTTGTTGTATATTATCTTAGTCATAATATTCTTTATCGGGCTAGTTGAGCTCACCCTTTTCCTTTTTGTTCCATTTTTCTTCTCGTGAGGCGGCGAAATATAGCTAGTACTAGCTCAATAATGGAATGAAGGTTCTAGAGAGTTGTTTAGTAGTCCTCACCATTTTTGTAAAATAATGTATCAATAATTATGATGAGGATTTATTTGAGTATGATATTGTCTAGATGGCAATATCTCAGGAAACTCACAGCTTATATATTGTAATAATAAAGTTGTAGTTATTTCGCATCATGTATTTGGCTAATCGTAATGGGTTGGATGGAATGGACCTATTTTGGGCGCCATGCCTGGTATCGTAGCTTAGGATATGATCTCTCTCATGAGATCTAGGAATGTAATCAGAGGGAGAGACGAGTAAATCCTTCGCTAAAGGTCCTACCTAAGCTTATTTGTTAGTTGGTCAAGATATAGGGATATTATGTGATATATTGATTTCTTTAATTAACCCTTGTTTTATGACAAGATTTGAGAATGTCGATCGAGAATATTAACAATGGAAATGAGACCGTGGAGATGCCTCGTATTTCACCAACGAGGAGAACGCGGCAACAGTCGGCAGCAATGTTCCTCCCGCTGAACAACACCATCGAAAGTGATGATGAACGAGGGATGTTTAGAAGTTTTTGCAGCTCATGCAAAATCGCATTTGGTGGAGACTCGTGTTCAAAATACAGTGAGGAAATGATAGCAAATTCACTGTTGTCACAAACAAGCAAATAAAGAGTCAGGACCACCGTAATTTAAAGGAAAGCCAGATCCGATCACGGCGGAAACACGGGTCAAGCAAATTACCAAGATATTTGATGTCTTGGGATGCACGGAGGAACAAAGGTTCCATTCGCCACCTTTATGTTCCGTGGCGAGGTATTATCGGTGGAAATCAGGAAGCGACATCCATCCAAATTGCACTCAAAGATGTCTGGGAGACGCTTCAGAAGCTATATAATGACAAATACTTTCCGAAAGTGTTCATTATACGGCGAAGTGGAGTTCATCGATTGAACAAAACAACACGATTTGTCTCAAAGACGAGGCAAAGTTTGCAGAGTTATCCGTGTTCAGACACCTCATTTGGTGGAGAATGAGGAACGATGACGCGGATGTTTCTTAGAGGTTTTAAACCCCAGATACGCCAAGATTCTCATTTCTCATAAATTTTCTCTATTCAGATGTTGTAAATGTGGCTCAATTATTAGAGCGAGATAACGAAAGTACTATCAACCGAGGGACCATAACCAGATCGCACTCAGATAGATAAGCAATCAATGTAATAATGATAACCAAATGAGAAAGAAATAGACGGACAAAAATGGTAACCACTCCGTGGTAATCATGGCCATGAAAATAGAAGAAGTAAGTCGAGGAGGAGATTTTAAAAAGAGAGATTCAACAACGACCATGTGAAGACGCCAACAAGAAGAACTAGTTCTAAGGGAGGAGAACGACCACCGGCCATATGTTACAAATGCGAAAAAGAGGGACATATCACCAAAATCGCCCACAACAGCTTCAGGTATGCTATAATTGTGGAAAGGAAGGACATATCGCCGAGATCAGACAAGAATAAAACCTAGTTCAAGGGGGATTTGGTGACTCAAAAGATCGTCCCGTAAAAGTCAAAGTCAACAATTCCGGAAGAGCGCTTTGTCATGATCGGGTCATAATGCGAGGAACCCAAACGAGGTGATCACGGTAAGCTATTTATAAATTCTCAAGTTTTATACCTTTACTTGATACCTTGCTACCCATTCATTTATCTCTCCTCCCGCATGTGCTCAACGCTTAAACTTGACTCGGAGAAATTAGACTTTGACCTATCTCGTGGAAACTCCGTTAGAGAAACTTTCATCACATCCAATCGCTTATAAATCTTGTTTCGATTCAAGTCAGCACCATCACCTTACCCGCTGACCTTATCTCTTTAAAGATACTTGCTTTTGATGTGATTTTAGGGATTGATTGGTTAACTACTCATCATGCCAAAATTGATTGTTTTCGTAAGGTCATTAGTTTTCATATTCCTAACCAACCCGTTGCATTCAATTCAAGCAACTAAACCATTAAAATCAATCACCGCTATATCTAATCATAAAGCTATTCGCTTATTGAAAAACTGATGTCAAGCTTTCTTAGCCCATGTTATGGATTTGAATAAAGACACGCCAAATTTGAATAATATTCTCGTTGTTATCGACTTTCCCGACGATTTCAAGAACTTCCCGGCCTACCCCGTAACGTGAAGTTGAATTTTTATATGATCTTGAACCCGCATACAAAGCCCATTTCTAAAATCTCATATCGAATGGCTCCTATCGAACTTCGTGAGTTAAAATTCAACTATAGAATTTGGTACCGAGAGCCTTTATCTTGTGATTTCCTTTGTGAATGCAAAGCCGCACTCTCCGTAGGGACACCATATTCGCGCGATAAGAAACCGACAGTGTCGTTTGTAACGTGCTATCCAAGGTTCTTGGATATGAGTCACAATTGAGAACAACCTAAGTCAAGAAATCGAAATACGTAGCTTTCAGCTTAGTTGGTTATTATCTGAGATTCGTTGAAGGATATTCTCAATTGCTATTCCATTAACGCAAATTTACTCAGAGAGATACAAAATTCAATGGAGCAAGGAACGTGGAAGAGCTTCAAAGAACTCAAGAGGAGACTCATTTCAAAGACATGTTCCGACCATGCCATCCTCGAAAAGTGAACGTGGTAGCCGACGTGTTGAGTAGAAGATCGTATAAAAGTACGAAAATGATATCACAAAGACTAATTTCAATAATTTACAAATAATAGAGATGGAGATGAAAACTCTAGTATCCACGTTGATGATATACGAGTATAATCGACTTTAATCGATAAAGTTAAAGTCGCTCAAGCTACACAATCGAGTCGATGAATTTGAAGAAAGAGGCAAGAAGTTGTTATTTCAAAAGCGAGAGAATCCGGTGAGGTGAGAAAGCTCAAACCTTCGATTTATTAATCCATTTAAAATTTTCGATCGAATAGAATCGCGGCCTATAGACTCGCTTTTACCGCCAAGTATGACGCGTGTTCATAACGCTTTTCACGATCGATGTTACGTAAATATGTGGACGAATTCAACTACGCTATCGAAGTTAGAACCAAACGAGATAGCCAAGACTTAACGTACGAGGAGGTACTGCCAAGATCTTGGATAGAAAAAGAACACGTACTATGTACCGAGGTTATACTACAAGTTAAAGTTTTGTGGAGAAACCATGCTATTGAGGAAATGACCGAGAGTTGGAAACGAAAATGAAAGCGGGGTATCTTTACCTTTTCAAACACTGTGTACGTGACGTCAATTTCGAGGACGAAATTTCATAAGGAGGGAGGTCAGAAGACCCTCAAATTTTTAAATAAAAGGAATTTCCTTTATTTATTATTTTGAAATAGTAAGGGTTGATTTAATTAATGTGGATAGTTATGGGTAAAATACGCAAATATTTCAAAATAAGTAAGTGGTTATAAAATATTCATTATCGCTTGTGAATATTCGTTTGGTCGTGGAATATTCGCATCGCTTGTGAATATTCGCATTTACTCTGCAAGTAGCCTTTTGTGGGCCCCATAACGGAAAGCGATTGGATGAAGAAAACGACAATTATAAGTTGTTTATAAATAATAATCGTAGTTAGTTACAAGTAATATCTATTGGATACCCGTTAAAACACACTAATACGCTGTTGTTGAATAAGAAGACATACCAGATTGCACCAATTATTGATTCTTACGTAAGAAGACACTACTCAATAATTGTTACAAAGAATTACTCGCTCAAAGATTTTATTTTATCGATTCAATAATTGTCATATTGATATTTTATATTATTGTTGTTCAATAATTGTCATTACACAAGATTTTTTATTATCGGCAATAATTCATATTATCCTCAATAATATTATTAGATAACATTATTGGCAATGTCTAGAAAGTTCTGCTCTAAGGAGAGGTTTGTCACCTAATCATGCGCCACCAAGAAGAGAAATTTTATTGAAAGCCCTCTTCCTGAACCGCCTCCAATCACAATATTGTGATTCTCAGAATATTATTTGTGAATAATTAATTATTGATTCATATGATGAGGAAAATATTGATTTTATGTGGATATAGATGGAGAAAATTTTTAAAATGACAATTGTTGAAAATTAATATTTTATCTTTTTCTCGATAAAATAATTCATTTAAATATATTATTTTAATAATATATTAACTGGTGATATTTTTACAATGAATGTGGGATATATGAGTATATGAGGAGGAAGAGTATTTTTGTTGCATTAAATGATTAACACATGTTTTGTGTGTGTTGCGGACCCCATTTACTGATCGAATTTGATTATAAATTTCAGAAAATCGACCTGCTTGTGGATTTCGGTCAATTTATGTTTGGAATTTGGAAAAACTTTCTTCTGCAAAGTTGTAGAGAATTGAATTTCCTATAAAAACTCAAGTGAGATTCGAATTTTCTGATAAAAGGGCTATTTATTATGAATTATCAAGTTTCAAGTTCAAATAATTGATTTTTGGGAGTTTTAATTAATTATTTTGAGAAAAATGTTTTTTTGATGTTTTAGAACCTCATTTAAAATGTGCTATGGCTGAAATCAGATTTCAAAAGGTGGGCTAAGGAATTTTGTTTATAAATAATATTATTATATTCAATTTTCTACTTTTGGTAAGTTCTAAAGAATTTCCTATAAATAGGTGCTTAGGTTAGAATTGAAAATCACACCGTAAACCCAAGTTTTCTCTCTATATTATCGATATATTCTTGTGAGTATTTTGAGTATACTTTGAGTATTGATATACTATGCAAGTTCAAGTCATAGCCTATATCCCATGTTTCAACTAAGAAATCTGCCTTTCGAGGTAAGTGGATGTTATTTTCTTCAAAATGATATTATTTCTTCAATATCATTATGTCAAATATTGGTTGAACTTTTTATCAAATTTGAACTTTTTCATGCTCGGGTTACTATTCATGAGTTACTATTCACGAAGTTATTCATTCATTCACGAGTTACTATTCACGAGTTACTATTCATTCACGTAAGCGCAGTGAAGATGTTTTTTTGTGAATTTCTATCTTTGGTGCTCTGAGTTACTATTCACGATATGATACATATTATTCACGATACTAAGAAGATTCACGAATACGAAGACTATTCAATCAAAAATGAAAATTTTTCTTTTCGTCTAAAAATATCTATTCTGGATACTAGCTTTGATCAGTATCCATGTTTTGATCATTCTTGAATTTTACACCACTACGATTATTTTTGAGGTATTTTTGGACGGATATAAACAAAGTACTTAATCCTTAATCCTTAATCCTTGTCATTTTGTTTCACCGATTCGCTTTTTTAAAAATTTTTCATCATCCTCACCTTAAATGATGATATTATTGAATATCTTTCGGCCAGAAGTGTAAAGATGAATGATTTTGAAGAATATCTTTCGCCCAGTGCAAAGATGAACAACAGTTTAGATGAACATGATCAATCGATGAATATCTTTGGCCCAGTAGTGCAAAAGATGAATATTTGATTCCGAGATATATATCGATTGATGTTACAGTGGATAAAATATCGATTATGAACTTTTAAATTCATATATAAAGATAGTAGTTTTCATTCTCTACTTAACTCTTCTAATGAATTGTTGTTTCACCGCAGCTTGTTGATTTAAAACTTGTTGCTATTGTATTCTATTAGATTTTTCCCTCGTTGAGACTAACGATAATTTTTTTGTATATTATCTTAGTAATAATATTCTTTATCGGGCTAGTTGAGCTCACCCTTTTCCTTGTTGTTCCATTTTTCTTCTCGTGAGGCGAGAATGTAAATGAGTACTAGCTCTGGGTAATGGAATGAAGGTTCTAGAGAGAGAGTTGTTTAGTAGTCCTCACCATTTTGTAAAATAATGTATCAATAATTATGATGGGGATTTATTTGAGTGTGGATATTGTCTAGATGGCAATATCTCGTATTTAAACTCACGCTTTATATATTGTAATAATAAAGTTGTAATTTTTTCTATACCATGTATTTGGCGACTCGTAATGGGTCGATGGAATGGACCTATTTTGGGGGCGCCATGAAGGGTTGATTTGATTAATGTGGATAGTTAGGGGTAAAATACGCAAATATTTCAAAATAAGCAAGTGGTTATAAAATATTCATTGTTGTTTGGGAATATTCGTTTGGTCGTGGAATATTAAATCGTCTTTGAAATATTCGCATTTAAATATACATTAATGTGTGGGCCCCATAACTAAAAGATTGATGAAGAAAACGACAAATATAAGTTGTTTAAAAATAATCTAGTAGTGTTACTGCTAGTATCAATCTTGTTAAAATACTCGGATGGTTAAAACACAAGAAGACACCAGATCGCACCAATTATCGATTCTTACGTAAGAAGGCACTACTCAATAATGGTTACTGGAGAATTACATCTCAAAGATTATTTTATTGATTTAATAATTCGTTGCGTTGATATTTTATATTGTCACGTTGTTCAATAATTGTCATTACACAAGATTTTTCATTATCAAAGAATAATTCATATTATCTAATAATATTATTAGATAACATTATTATGAATGTCTAACCAAAGTTCGCTTAAGGAGAGGTTTGGTCACCTAATTGCGACCAGAAGAAATTCTTATTGAAAGCCCCCTTCCTGAGAACCGCTAAGTTGTCAATATCAGTGATTTTAATAATATTATTTGTGAATAATTAATTATTGATTCATATTGTAACGCCTCAAAATTAGGTATATCGCCACCCATCTTGGGTCGCCACTTACATGGTACATAAATTCAAATACAACTTACTAACCTAATCTGCAGGTACAATATACGACATAAACCGTGAGTTTGAATACAAATTTTGTCTACTAGATATTATACAAACTCAAAAGGAGTCCTCATTACAACTATTATCACACTATTTCACGTAATAAATGAGGACTACTAATGCTATCCTCCTGACCATTACTTCGCTCCCCGACTCGTCTCAAATATATGTTCTCATTTCCTCAAGAGAATAAAGGAAAGAAAGGGTGAGCTCAACTAGCCCAAGAAGAAATATTACGACTAAGATAATGCGTAATAAATTATCATTAGCCTTCAACAAAAAGTTAAACCGATAAAATACAATAGACAACCAGCTTAATCACAATGAATAAGCAATCCATTAAAAGAGTCAAGAGAGAATAAAGTCTACTATCTTTTAGGTTTTAAAAGGTTTTCATCAATTTTTATCACCGAGACTCAAATTTTAATAAATAAACCACCACATCTAATCATCCCCTGCACTACTTGGCCAAGGATTTTCATCAAATTATCAATGGTCATGACTATACCGAATCACCCCGGTCATAATCATACCAAAACTATCCATCACCGCATTACAGTGCCAATCGAGGACTTTTTGTCACATCATTTATATCAAGTCATGATTATACCGAATGATCCTCGTCATAATCATACTAAGTTCATCTACGCACGTAAGCCAAAGATAAACATAATATAACATGAGGATGATGACAATGATATAAGAATTCAATAAAACAAGTTCAAGAATTATTTAATCCATGAATTATTAACGCCCAAATTGTCAACATGATATCGCTTTCAGAGAGTAAAATTCAAGAATGATCGTAAGAATATTTCCATGAAAAGATATCGATGAAACGCAAATATCAAGGATATTCTACTAATTTCATGGAGTATAAAGTCAAAGTTTTAACCAACCGGGTATAATAAAGAATGGAATAACAAAAGAAATCACCATGCATGCAGATTGATGTACAAAAGTTATTCCAATGTAATAATAATAATCTTAACCAGTCGTGAAATTCACAATCGGCTGTGATGTTCCAATGTAATAATAAAGATGGAACCGCATCCTGTAAAACACACGTATAGATAGATATTCCAACAGAATGATAAAGATTTTAACCAGTCCTGTAAAACACATGCATGTGATGTTCCAATGTAATAATAAAAATCTTAACTGTGTCCTGTAAAACACACGCATGTGATGTTCCAAATGTAATAATAGAAGAATGTCACCAAGTATAGGTAAATCACAGATACAAAAGTTATTCCAAATGTAATAATAAAGAATGGAATAACATAAGGATTTCACCAAGTATAGGTATGCCGATATATGTGTTATGTATAGGTATACCACTTTTACAAAAGTTATTCCAATGTAATAATAATGAATGGAATAATGTAAGTTCTCTTCAAGAAGAAAATAATAACACCCCTCACCGTAAAAAGAACCTAATATAGAAGTAGTGAAGTAGTTAGTAATACTCTTCTTCTTTCTATAATTTTCTCTATATAGCTTCTCTCTATAATTTCTCTCTAGAGTTTCAATGAATTCGTAAGAAAATAATGAAGGAAACGAGCTTCATTTATAGGAAAATGGAATGCATAAGAATTAATCCATGAACGGTCCAGATTGATTTACTTTTAATCGATCGACGGTCCATATTTAAAGAAAAATCTTTTTAAATAAAATATAATATATTCTATTTATATAAAAACATTTTACTATGCAAACACTATGCAATACTATGCAAAACACTATGCAAAACACTATGCAACACTATGCATAATAAAATATAATATATTCTATTTATGTAATAACTTTAATAAAGTATTCTATTTTATATAAAGATGTTTCGCTTTTATTACGCTAATAATACTAATAAAACAAAACGTCATTATCGCTATAATAATTCATATTATTAATCGACAATAATGGAATCAAACCGAGTAACTTCTCACATAAGATCAATAATCAATACCGCCTACTACGCAACCACACGACATCGTATTTTTTTACTACCGAGTAGTTCAACAAGAACTACTTGTAAAACTTCCGCCGTTATTTCAATAAAATATTTTTGTCGCTTTCTCAATCCGACAATAATTTCAAGCTATGGGTCCACCAATGATTGAGTCATTGTATTTAATATTCCCTCGCTAAACCGAATATTTCCCACCAATCGAATATAATATAACCACTTGCATACTTTGCAAAATTTATAAATACTACCCACAACTATAATATTATCTCAAATTCACACCATAATATTAAAAAATTATTTCAACAAAATTTAAATCTTTATCGATAAAATCTGGGTCTCACAATCTCCCTCCTTATGGAATTTCACCTCAAAATTAGGGTACGACTGATATGATAAAGAGGTGAGGATACCTCAATACCTTTATCGTTGAAAACATTAAATTCATTTTGCAATCCTACCAAAGATATTCATTAACAATTCATCTTTTGCACTACAGTGCCAAAGATATACAACCAGAAAACCAATAATACCGAGACTCAAATTTAATATCATCATAACCATGAATTATCCATGCACTAATCGCCAAGGATATTCGTGTTTTCAATTACTACCATGATTATACCGAATAATCCGTGGTCATAATCATACCAAGTCTATCAATGCACTACTACCAAAGAAAGATACTTTTTACCACATCCATGAATTAATATTTCATCACGAGACTCACCAATAATTAATCCATATCATCGAATCATCCCCGCACTACAAAAGCCAAGGATATTCATTAAGATTACGACCACGAATTATCCATGCACTACTACCAAAGATAATCGTGGTATTCATTAAGATTACGACCACAAATTATCCATGCACTACTACCAAAGATAATCGTGTATTCATTAAGATCACGACCACAAATTATCCATGCACTACTACCAAAGATAATCGTGTATTCATTAAGATCACGACCACAAATTATCCATGCACTACTACCAAAGATAATCGTATTCATTAAGATCACGACCACAAATTATCCAAGCACTACTACAAAAGATAATTGTGTATTCATTAAGATCACGACCACAAATTATCCATGCACTACTACCAAAGATAATTGTGTATTCATTAACATCACGACCACAAAATTATCCATGCACTACTACCAAAGATAATTGTGTATTCATTAAGATCACGACCACAAATTATCCACGCACTACTACCAAAGATAATTGTGGTATTCATTAAGATCACGACACCACAAATTATCCATGCACTACTACCAAAGATAATTGTGTATTCATTTACTTATGATTATACCGAACAATCCTCGGTCATAATCATACCAAGTCCATCTACGCACTACAAAGTGCCATGTATGACTTTCAACATAATATAAGCATTTAGGATAATGATATAAAGAATCAATCAAATGAGATAAAGGATAAATATTAAACATTTATAATATAATTTATCCAGATTCAAGAATATCCCCATGTTATCAATCACTTAATAATCTCATAATCTAATATCATTAATATTATAACAATATTTTAATCACTTCTTAAATTTATAAACAATTTATCTTAATTGTTTACGCTTTTACCATATAATGCATTTAATCATTCAAAAATGTCATACTCATAAAATATCATCACCAATTATCAAATCCTCATCAAAAATATGCATATACTCTATATAGGATTCTCTAGCCATAAAATCCTATTTTCAACTTTTGTTACTTTCACATAACATATTTAACTCATATGTTCAGAATTAAACTATTTTCATGAAAAATACCAAATCAGTCCCAAAAATATTTCTTTTCTGGGATTTAGTATAATATAGTCCCATAATGAAAATATATTTTCTCGGAATTTTTAAAATTCATTTACTATTTTTCAAAAATCAATTTCTAATTAATTCCTTAAGAAATTAGCTACCTCAAGTTTAACTCCAAAATTCCCAAATCTTGGCAGGACCTTACACATGTTAACGTGAGCTTCTAGTTTAAATTTCATGGTCATCGGAGTTATAGAACTCCTTATATAGCGTTTTCATTTGAAAAACCTAAATATTGAAATAGTCATAACTTGCTCATTTTAAGTCGAATGAGCTCATTTTTGGACAGGAGATACTTTATACCATATACCTTCATGTCCCAAAAGGCCAGAATTTTTCTCATAATTTAAGTGGCCGAAACAGCCCCTTAAAGTTTCTGGGCAGTAGCATTTTGAAATTTTACAACTTTGGCCTCCTTTGCTAAAATCAGTCCACACAAAAATCTACAACACCTTTTCCAGTAATTCCACTTGGATTAGTTAGGTAACTCATAGATCTAACTCTAGGACTTGACCACATTCAAAAATTCAAAATATAATAAGAGATATGGTCAATTGAATTTCATGTTACGTTTTTCACCAAAATCTGATTTTCAACTCTTTGTGATTTCTAAGAAACTTTCATGTTTTTACATACTAACCAACATAACTCATCATAAAACTTACTAATACCACGAATACCCATGATTTTCATTATTCCAATGCTTTTATTATGACTTTCATCATAAACCACGTAAACTGTTCATTTAGTTGAAGAAATATTTGAGGGTTTAAGAAATGGGTTTTTGTACCGGGGTCAATACAAAATTCGATTTCACGCCTAGGTAGGCTAGAAAATCTTCAAGAATACGCCAAGAAATTTATTAATGATAGAAATATCATTCAAAATCACATTTTATCCAAGACTTGATAAGACGTCACATTGATACCAACCGTGACTTCTATCCCTTAACCTAGATAAAGACCTCACAATGATACCTATAAACTTGCCATCTTCATTCACGATGTCGCCATGAAAGTCCGCTTCGCAGCATTCCACACAAGGAAGTCAACAACGAAAGGTTCGGGGCTCTTTACTTATGGCTTGATATGACAATGATTAATTTTAGGGTTTGGTTACTTTGAATTCAGCATAATGTGGTTGTTATAAATATAAAAGCTAACAACCTTATGAAAAGCATGATGAGTAGTTAACCAATTGATTCCTAAAATCAAAGGCAAGTATTTTCAAAGAGATAAGATCGACAGTAACGTGAAAGTTTTATTTGAATCAACAAGATTTATAAACAAAGGAGGTAACGGCGGTTTCTCCCAACTAAGTTTAAATAGATAAATCAAAGTCCAATTTCTCCTGAGTCAAATTTAAACGTTGAACGCAAGCAAGAGAGATAAAATAATAGGTAGAACCCGTATCTAATAAGATATAGACTTCGCAAGAGCTTATAATTAACTAACCCGTGATAATTTTATTCGTGTTCCTCGAAGTCACGAAAAACGCTTCTTCCCCGAAAACCACCGCCTCTTTAAACTACACCGCCGCTGGTTTGTCTAAGAGATCCATCCTTTGGCATCACTATCTCAATAAATGACTTTCTTCTTCACCATACGACCAAAAATCGAGCTATTCTTGACCTGATAATCCGCAATTAAATCATTGTTCCGATGCTTTTGATTATTATCGTGCCTTTTGGTTGAATCGATGTGTCCCTCCCGAAAGATTTTCGATGCATTTGAAACATACAACCAAATCAAATACCAAATAAATACTCCGAGGTAGATCATACTAAACTTGGAATTCCATACTAACAAGCCTCCTCCCTCCTAGTACTTATTCTCACATCTTAGCCAGTGGATCATATCCCTAAGCTCGATACCAACCGTGACGCCCCCAAAATTAGGTATACGCCACCCATCTTGGGTCGCCACTTACATGGTACATAAATTCAAATACAACTTACTAACCTAACTGTCGTGGTACAATAATACTTACATAAACCGTGAGTTTGAATACAAATTTTGTCTACTAGATATTATACAAACTCAAAAGGAGTCCTCATTACAACTATTATCACACTATTTCACGTATAGTGAGGACTACTAATGCTATCCTCCTCGACCATTACTTCGCTCCCCGACTGTCTCCCCAAATTATGTTCTCATTTCAAGAAGAGAACAAAGAAAAGAAAGGGTGAGCTCAACTAGCCCAAGAAGAAATATTATGACTAAGATAATGCGTAATAAATTATCATTAGCCTTCAACAAAAGGTTAAACCGATAAAATACAATAGACAACCAGCTTTAATCAAGTAATGAATAAGCAATCCATTAAAAGAGTCAAGAGAGAATAAAGTCTACTATCTTTTAGGTTTTAAAAGGTTTTCATCAATTTTTATCACGAGACTCACTTTTAATAAATAAACCACCACATCTAATCATCCCCGCACTACCACCAAGGATTTTCATCAAATTATCAATGGTCATGACTATACCGAATCACCCCGGTCATAATCATACCAAAACTATCCATCATCGCATTACAGCCACCGAGGACTTTTGTCACATCATTTATATCAAGTCATGATTATACCGAATGATCCTCGTCATAATCATACTAAGTTCATCTATGCACGTAAGCCAAAGATAACATAATATAACATGAGGATGATGACAATGACATAGTAATTCAATAAAACAAGTTCAAGAATTATTTAATCCATGAATTATTAACGCCCAAATTGTCAACACGATCTCAAGCCAGAGAGTAAAATTCAAGAATGATCGTAAGAATATTTCCATGAAAAGATATCGATGAAACGCAAATATCAAGGATATTCTACTAATTTCATGGAGTATAGAAGTCAAAGTTTTAACCAACCGGGTATAATAAAGAATGGAATAACAAAAGAAATCACCACGCATGCGGAGATTGCATGTATGTAAAGTTATTCCAATGTAATAATAATAATCTTAACCAAAGTCGTGAAATTCACACCGACAGATGTTCCAATGTAATAATAAAGATGGAACTGCATCCTGTAAAACACACGTATAGATATTCCAATGTAATGATAAAGATTTTAACCAGTCCTGTAAAACACACGCATGTGATGTTCCAACAGTAATAATAAAAACGGAACCAGTCCTGTAAAAAACACATGTATGTGATGTTCCAATGTAATAATAAAGAATGTCACCAAGTATAGGGTAAAATCACAGATACAAAAGTTATTCCAATGTAATAATAAGCAATGGAATAACATAAGGATTTCACCAAGTATAGGTATGCCACAGATACAAAAGCATGTATAGGTATACCACTTTTACAAAAGTTATTCCAATGTAATAATAATGAATGGAATAATGTAAGTTCTCTTCAAGAAGAAAGAATAACACCCTTTACCGTAAAAGAACCTAATATGTAAGAAGTGAAGCAGTTAGTATCACTCTTCTTCTTTCTATAATTTTCTCTCTATAGCTTCTCTCTATAATTTCTCTCTGTAGTTTCAATGAATTCGTAAGAAAATAATGAAGGAACGAGCTTCTATTTATAGAAAATGGAATGCATAAGAATTAATCCATTTAACTATCCCGTATCGATTTACTTTTAATCTGACGGTCCATATTTAAAGAAAAATCTTTAAATAAAATATAATATATTCTATTTATATAAAAACATTTTACTACGCAAACACTACTATGCAAAACTACGCAAAACACTACGCAACACTATGCATAATAAAATATAATATATTCTATTTATGTAATAACTTTAATAAAGTATTCTATTTTATATAAAAGATGTTTCGCTTTTATTACGCTAATAATAATTAATAAAACAAAACGCCATTATCGCTATAATAATTCATATTATTAATCGACAATAATGGAATCAAACCGAAAGTAACTTCATATAGCATCAATAATCAATACCGCTACTACTATGCAACCACACGTGACATCGCATTTTTACTACCGAAAGTAGTTCAACAAGAACTACCAGTAAAACTTCCGCCGTTATTTCAATAAAATATTTTGTCGCTTTCTCAATCCGACAATAATTTCGCTAGGGTCCACCAATGATTGAGTCATTGCATTTAATATTCCCGCTAAACCTAATATTCTCCACCAATCGAATATAATATAACCACTGCATACTTTGCAAAATTTATAAATACTACCCACAACTATAATATTATCTCAAATTCACACCATAATATTAAAAATTATTTTTCAACAAAATTTAAATCTTTATTGATAAAAATCTGGGGTCTCACATATGATAAGGAAAATATTGATTTTATGTGGATATAGATGGAGAAAATTTTTAATGTGACAATTGTTGAAAATTTGAAATTTTATCTTTTTCGATAAAATAATTTATTTAAATATATTATTATATATTATAATAATATAATAATGGTGATATTTTTACAACGAATGTGGGATATATGAGTATACGAGGAGGAAGAGTATTTTTGTTGCAATAAATATTTAAAACATGTTAAACATGCTCATGGACCCCATTTATCGATCGAATTTGATTATACCGTAAAATTGCCCGCTTTGTGATTTCGGCCAATTTTGTTTGGAATTGGAAAAACTTTCTTCCGCAAAGTTGTAGAGAATTGAATTTTCTATAAAAACTCGCTAGATTTGAATTTTCCGATAAAAGAGATATTTATTATGAATTATCAAGTTCAAGTTCAAATAATTAATTTTTGGGAGTTTTAGTTAATTATTTTGAGAAAAACGTTTTTGCAACTAAGTTGGCCTCATGTGATTCAAATGGGCTGAGATCAGTTGTCTAAGATGGGCTAAAGAAAATGTGAAAATATATTAATATTATATTCAATTTTCTACTTGGTGTTCTAAGCATTTTTCTATAAATAGGTGCTGCTAAGGTTAGAATTGAAAACACACCGTAAACCCAAGTTTTCTCTATTTTCTCTCGATATATTGAGCGTATTCTTGTGAGTATACTTTGAGTATTGTTAGATCGGTGTGAGTTCCTTCAAAGACTATAATTCCCTATTCCAAATTGTAAGACTAATCTTTCGAGGTAAGGATGTTATTTTCTTCTCAAATGATATTATTTCTTCAATATCATTATGCTAAAATATTGGTTGAAACTTTTATCAAATTTGGAACTTTTCCATGTCTCGGGTTACTTATTCATGAGTTACTATTCACGAGTTACTATTCATGAGTTACTATTCACGAGTTACTATTCACGAGTACTATTCATGTAAGTCGTGAAGATGTTTTTTTTCGGGAAATTTCTATCTTTTGGTGTCTGAGTTACTATTCACGATACTCAAGACTATTCAATCGAAAAATAAAATTTCTTCTTTTGTCCAAAATATCTATTCGATACTAGCTTTCGATCAGATCCATGTTTTGATCATTCTTGAATTTTACACCACTATGATTATTTTTGAGGTATTTTGAACACGGATAAAACAAAAGTACGAATCCTTAATCCTTAATCCTTGTCATTTTGTTTCAATCGGATTCGCTTTTTAAAATATTTTTCATCATCCTCATTTTAAATGATGATATTATTGAATATCTTTGGCCGTAGTGCAAAAGATGAATGATTTCAAGAATATCTTTGGTCAGTAGTAAAGATGAACAGTGTTTAGATGAATACGACTTAACCCGATGAATATCTTCGGCCTGTAGTAAAAAGTGAATATTTGATTCCGTATGTATATTGATTGATGTTACAGGGATAAAAGATGACGATGAACTTTTAAATTCATACATGTAAGATAGTAGTTTGCATTCTCTACTTAACTCTTCTAATGAATTATTATTTCCACCATGCTAATATTGATTTAAAATTTGTCAGTTTATCGTATTCTATTAGATTTTTCCTGTTGAAGACTAACGGTAATTTGTTGTATATTATCTTAGTCATAATATTCTTTTACCGGGCTAGTTGAGCTCACCCTTTCCTTTTTGTTCCATTTTTCTTCTCGTGAGGCGAGAATATAAATGGTACTTAGCCTGGGTATGGAATGAAGGTTTTAGAAAAGAATTGTTTAGTAGTCCTCACCATTTTTGTAAAATAATGTATCAATAAATGTGATGAGGATTTATTTGAGTATAGATATTGTCTGTAAGATAATATTTGTATTCAAACTCACAGCTTTCATCAGTAATAATAAAGTTGTAGTTGTTTCGCATTATGTATCGACAACCTCGTAATGGGTGATGTATACCTATTTTGGGGCGCCACATTTGCCCGCATCACTTATTCTCACTGCTCAGCTTTTTCCTTCTTTCACTTTCGATTCCATCTTTATCATATTATACTCGCCAAAGAATGCTTCGCTCAAGCATCACATATCGGGTAACACAAGCTTGAATTCGTCGATCCTTTTGCTCCACGACCGTCTGTTGCTCTTCACCGCTTCTTCTAACTCATGAATACGATTTTGAAATTCTACATTTTGATCATATAATACATCTAATAAACTCTCCTCGTGTACCTCTTCTTCCTCTTCTCGCTCACTCTCACCGTTACTACCTCTCATGACTATCTCTTGATGCAACTATCTATTCTTCACTCACCACATGGATATCTCTAATTCCTTCTTCGTCTTCGACATCACATTATCATGGTTAGTGATTAGAGGTATCCCCACGCCTCATTCACTCCAATGTTAGCATTCTCACCGCCATTCTCAAATACGCCATAAAACAAGGGTTAATTAAGCAAATTAACATATCACATAAAATCCAGATATTATGAATCGCATCAACAATTAATCTTAGGTAAGACACACTAATGTAAAGATTTACTCATCTCCCCTCATAGTTCTAATCCCGATCTCACCGGAGATCATATCCTAAGCTCGATACCAAATGTAACGATCCCAAAATAGGTCCATTCCATCCAACCCATTCTCGAGTCGCCAAATACATGGTACGGAAAACAACTACAACTTTATTACAACAATTGTCGTGGCAAAAAATACAACAACACATATGCCGTGAGTTTGATACAAATATATACCAATCAGAAGACGTCACAATGACACCTTACATAAAGGTATAGTCAAAACCGCTTTTAAAATTAGAATCTTTGGGAAGTACTCAAGAAACCTTCGTATACGGGAGGCCATGCTTTTAGGTTATGGTAGATATCATATGGCCACGTAATTATCCTCGTCAATCTAATAGACCCTAAAAGAAAACGAAGATTACAATCATATTCTTCCTAATGATGAGTCTTCTCGATATATCATTATCTCCACTGCCTCTAATTGGGAATTAAACTCCAAACAAACACCAAGATTATATAGGTAGTACTTGTAAATATACTCAAAGAAGTGGATGAGCACAACCCTCGCCTTTATGATGACACGAGGTCAGTATGTCATTAGACATCTTGTATGATAAAGGCAAAACACCCTTCCAAGTTAAATTCACCTCACCCTCAACATCTATAGACCACCGCTCTATTCCTTGTTATCTCCCGCCAACCCAAATACACTTTTTATTACCCGAAAGGAATTGTAAAGCAAAAGGGTGAGCACAACTAGCTTCAAGAAAGAATATCATGACTAAAGATAAATAAATTATCAATAGCCTTCAACAAGAATAAATCAAAGATTTAGAACATATGGTAGATGATAAAACTTTTCAACCATAGTTGCAGTAAATGAATGAGCAATCCATTAAGAGTCAAATAGACTATAAAGTCTATTATCTTCCATGTTAAAAGTCCACCAACAATGTTTTATCCTCGTAACATTAATCAACAATTCCCGTCCACAATCAAATGTATAACTCATAATCGTAATTGTAGTTCTAAATTCTTTTCTCATCCAGACAAAGATAATTTTCATCACCAAAACATCAAAGATTATGGTTATACCAAATCACAGCTTTATGTTCATAATCCTATTAATAAATTCATCTTTTGCACTACTACCAAAGATATTCATCAACAAGTCATCTTTGCACTACAAAGCAAAGATATTCATTAATGTCATCTTTGCACCACAGCCAAAGATATTTATCATTGGTCATATTCATCTAAACATCTGCTCATCTTCAGCACTACGGCCAAAGATATTCATCGAAATAATTCATCTTTGCACTACAAATGCCAAAGATATTCAAAGTATATCATCATTTAGGACCCAAGATGATGAAAAATATTTTAAATAAAACGAATCCAAAGGAAACAAAAGAACAAATATTAAGGATTCATACTTTAAACAATTCCCGCTCAAAATACTTCATAAATAACCGTATTGGAGTAAAATTCAAGAATGAAGACTAAAACATAGATCCAATCAAAGATAGTATCCGTAATAAATATTTTGGACAACAAGAAGAAATTTCAATTTTCGTGAATAAAGGCCAGATTCGTGAATAAAGGCCAGATACGTGAATAAGAATCTCGACACCAAAAGATGAAATTTCATAAAAACATCATCACGCTTCGTGAATAGTAATTCGTGAATAAGAAACTCATGAATAAGAACCCCGACATGAAAAAGTTCCAAATTTGATAAAAATTTCCAACCAACATTCGCATAATGATATCAAGAAATAATATCATTTTGTAAGAAAATAACCTCCCTTACCTCGTAAAGAATAAGATTTCCGATCGAATACTAGATATAGTGCTAAAAGAACTCAGCACCAGATATAGAATACTCAAGTACTAAAATACTCAAAAAATACGCTCGATATTATAGAGAGAGAAAGAGAGAAATCAGAAGTTTCGTGATTTTTAATTCTAACCTAAACACCCTATTTATAAGAAAATGCTAGAACACCAAAGCGTAAAATTTAATAAAATATTAATATATATATATATTAAATTTCTACGCACACTTGACTTCAATTTCAAAGATCTAACAAACACATAGGCCAACAATAAAAACGTTTTTCTAACAAAAAATATTTAAAACTTCCAAAAATGATAATCAATTAATCCAAACTTCAATAATGCATAATAAATAGCCCTTTTTCGTAAAATTCAATCTCGCGTGTTTTTATAGAAAATTCAATTCTCTACAACTTTGCGTAAGAAAGTGTTTCCAAATTCCAAATGTAAATTGAATCAAATCTTTAAACGGGCAATTTTACAAACTATAATCAAATTTTAGTCAAAAATGGGTTCACCGACATGTTTAATATGTTTTAAACATCTTTTAAACAAAAATACTCTTCCTCCTCATATACTCATATATCTCACATTCATAGTAAAAATATCACCATTATTATATTATTAAAATATAATAATATATTAAAATGAATTATTTTATCGTAAAAGATAAAATATTAATTTTCAACAATTGTCACATTAAAAATTTCTCCATCTATATCCACATAAAATTAATATTTTCCTCATCATATAAATTAATAATTAATTATTCACAAATAATATTACGTAATCACAATAATGACAACCAAAGCCGCTCCTCAGAAAGAGGGGCTTCAATAAGAATTTCTCCTTATCTTGCCAAGCAATTAGGTGACCAAACCTCTCCTTGTATGTAACTTTCAAGACATTGCCAATAATGCTATTTAATAATATTATTCAAATAATATGAATTATTGATTCGATAATGGAAAATATCGTAAAAGGACAATTATTAAAACAACAATAATATAAAATATCAACGCAAAGAATTATCAATCAAAATAAAAATATCAATAAAGAATTACCGTAATAATTATCGAGTAAAGGCCTTTCACGTAAGAATCAATAATTCAAAACACCGTGGCAATACCGCCAGCCATCGCAACAACGCCAGACATTTTTACTTTAACCACCGGTATTCCAACAAAGTTGTTAATTCTGTAACGATTACGCCTGCTATTTATAAAAACTTTAATTTGTCGCTTTTTCATCGCGGCTAGTTATTTTGTTATGGGCCCACAAAAGGCTACGCCTGTCATATGAATATTCCCCTACAGCGGAAGAATATTTCACGACCAAACGAATATTCTCCGAACAACAATGAGTATTTTATAACCACTTAGCTTATTTTGAAAAAAAATTCATATATCACCCTTAACTTTAACTTTTTATCAATTTAACCATTTATCAATTATAATTATAAGAAAAATTGAATACTTTTATTTCATAAAATTTGGGTTCTTACAATCTCCCCTCCTTATGAAATTTCGTCCCCAAAATTTACGTACTTGGTATTTCGAAAAGTTGAGAATACCTTGCTTTCATTTCAGATTCTATCTCCCGGGTCATCATGATTTCTCCATTGCTCATCTCCCGTGATAACTTCATTTGGGTTCCTCATTTGTTGGGAAGTCATGACAACCGCTATCCCTCGAACTACTCGATTTTGACTTGTCTGGGGCAGCATTTGGCGCCATCACTACTGGGCTTGAATATACTTTTCTATACGGCATATTCCTCCCTCAATCGCATTATATATACTCTCGATTCATGACCAATCATCAATCTTCATCCATATCGAATTCAGTCGACCGCCTCTGCATGTGGTAATTCAAAACTCATGTCGGGTTCTCCCAATTGCTTTCCAAAAGAGAAATTCATATCATCTATTTTAGCCTTCTTAGACGCATATCTCTTTCCACAATATCCACGTGTCGCAAGCGGCTTTTGCCCATGCATCACTTATTCTCACTCGCTCGCTTTTTCCTTCTTTCACTTTAGATTCCATCTTTATCATCTTATACTTTGCCAAAGAATGCTTCGCTCAAGCATCACATATCTCCAAACACAAGCTTGAATTGTTGCATCCTTTTGCTCCACGCACCGCCTATCGCTCTTCACCGCTTTCTTCTAACTCATGAATAAGATTTTGAAATTCTACATTTTGATCATATAATACCTCTAATAAACTCTCCTCGTGTACCTCTTCTTCCTCTTCTTCGCCTTCACTCTCAAATACCTCTCGCGACTATCTCTAAAGTAACTATCAATTCTTCACTCACCACATGGATATCTCTAATTTCTTCTTCGTTCGACATCACATTATCATGGTTAGTGATTGAGGTATCCCCACAGCCTCATTCACTCCATTGTTAGCATTCTCACCGCCATTCTCAACATCGCCATAAAACAAGGGTTAATTAAGCAAATTAACATATCACATAATATCCGTATATTATAATCGACCAACAATTAAGCTTAGGTAGACACACTAAATAAGGATTTACTCATCTCTCCCCTCCTAGTTCTAATCCCGATCTTCGCCAGAGATCATATCCCTAAGCTCGATACTAAATGTAACGACCCCAAAATGGGTCCATTCCATCCAACCCATTCTCGAGTCACCAAATACATGGTACTGGAAAACAACTACAACTTTATTACAATAATTGTCGCAAAATACAACAACACATATGCCGTGAGTTTGATACAAATATATACCAACCAGAAGACGTCACAATGACACCTTACATAAAGGTATAGTTAAAAACTGCTTTAAAATTAGAATATTTGGGAAGTACTCAAGAAAACCTTCGTATACTGGAGGCCATGCTTTTAGGTTATGGTAGATATCATACGGCCACAGTAATTATCCTCGTCAATCTAATAGACCCCAAAGAAAAAACGAGAAGATTACAATCATATTCTTCCCAATGATGAGTCTTCTCTTGAAATATCATTCTCTCCACACCTCTAATCGGGAATTAAACTCCAAACAAAAACCAAGATTATATAGGTAGTACTTTTAAATATACTCAAGTGAGTGGATGAGCACAACCTCGCCTTTTATGATGACACGAGGTCAGTATGTCATTAGACATCTTGTATGATAAAGGCAAAACACCTTCCAAGTTAAATTCACCTCTCCTCAACATCTATGTACCACCATTCTATTCCCTTGTTATCCCCGCTCAACCCAGCCTACACTTTTTATTACCCGAAAAGGAATTGTAAAGTAAAAGGGTGAGCACAACTAGCTCAAGAAAGAATATCATGACTAAAGTTAAATAAATTATCAATAGCTTTTCAACAAGAATAAATCGTAGATTTAGAAATATATGGTTGATGATAAAACTTTTCAACCATAGTTGCAATGAATGAAGCAATCCATTAGAAGAGTCAAATAGACTATAAAGTCTATTATCTTCTCCATGTTCCCAAAATTAGGTATACATCACCCATCTGGGTCGCCACTACATGGTATGTAATTTAAATACAACTTATTAACATAACTGCTGTAAATCGGTAATAATACGATATAAACTGTGAGTTTAAATACAAATATCGCTTCACTAGATATTATACAAACTCAAACAAAAAGTCCTCATTATAATTATTATCACACTATTTCAAACGTATTATAGTAATAAATGAGGACTACTAATGCTATCTTCGTGACCATCACTGCTTCCCGACTCGTCCCCAAATTTATATTCTCATTTCCTCAAGAGAATAAAGAAAGAAAAGGGTGAGCTCAACTAGCCCAAGAAGAAATATTATGACTAAGATAATGCAAAATAAATTATCAATAGTCTTCAACAATGTTAAACCGATAAAATACAATAAACAACCAGCTTTAATCATCAAAGCTGAATATGCAATCCATTAAAAGAGTCAAGAGAAAATAAAATCTACTATCTTTTATGATTTTAAAAGGTTTTTCATCATCAAGATAAATGAGACTCACTTTTTAATAAATAATCCACATCATCGAATCACCCCCGCACTACTACCAAGGATATTCTTTAAGATCACGATCACAATTATTCCCGCACTACGGCCAAGAATAGTTGTGTATTCATTAATGGTCATGATCATGCCAACAATCGTCCCATCAATGCACTACTACCAATCGAGGATTTTTACCACATCATTTGTAACATTACTACCATGATTACAATCAATAATCCCTCGGTCATAATCATACCAAGTCCATCCATGCTCTACAAAAGCCACGTATGACTTTTAAAAAAATATAAAATGAGGATGATGACAATGATATAAGAATTCAATAAAACAAGTTCAAGAATTATTTTATCCAGAATTTTTAACGTCCAAATTGTCAACATGATACTTTCAGAGAGTAAAATTCAAGAATGATCGTAAGAATATTTCCATGAAAAGATATCGATGAAACGCAAATATCAAGGATATTCTACTAATTTCATGGAGTATAAAGTCAAAGTTTTAACCAACCGGGTATAATAAAGAATGGAATAACAAAAGAAATCACCACGCACGCAGATTGCAGATGTATGTGTTATTCCAATGTAATAATAATAATCTAACCAGTGTCGTGAAATTCACACCGACAGTGATGTTCCAATGTAATAATAAAGATGGAACCAGATCCTGTAAAACACACGATAGATATTCCAATGTAAATGATAAAGATTTTAACCAGTCCTGTAAAAACACACGCATGTGATGTTCCAATGTAATAATAATAAAATTTTAACCAGTCCTAAAAACACACGCATGTGATGTTCCAATGTATAATAATAAAGATTTTAACCAGTCCTGCAAAAACACATGCATGTGATGTTCCAAGTATAATAGGTAAGAATGTCACCAAGTATAGGGTAGTAATCACAGACACAAAGTTATTCCAATGTAATAATAAGCAATGGAATAACATAAGGATTTCACCAAGTATAGGTATACCGCTGTGATACAAAGTTATGTATAGTATATGCCACTTTTACAAAGTTATTCCAATGTAATAATAATGAATGGAATAATGTAAGTTCTCTCAAGAAGAAAAGAATAACACCCTTTACCGTAAAAAAAGAACCTAATATAGAAGTAAAGAAGTAGTTAATATCACTCTTCTTCTTTCTATAACTTTCTCTATAGCTTTCTCTCTATAATTTCTCTCTCTGTAGTTTCAATGAATTCGTAAGAAAATAATGAAGGAACGAGCTTCTATTTATAGAAAAATGGAATGATAAGAATTAATCCATGAAACTATCTGTATTGATTTATTTTAATCCGACTATCCATATTTAAAGAAAAATCTTTTAAATAAAATATAATATATTCTATTTATATAAAAACATTTTACTATGCAAACACTATGCAAAAACACTACGCAAAAACACTACGCATAATAAAATATAATATATTTTATTTATAAAATAACTTTAATAAAGTATTCTGCTTTATATAAAAGATGTTTCGCTTTTTATTACGCTAATAATACTTAATAAAACAAAACGCCATTATCGCTATAATAATTCATATTATTAATCGACAATAATGGAATCAAACCAAGTGACTTCTCACATAAGATCAATAATCAATACCGCAGCTACTACTACGCAACCACACGACATCGCATTTTTACTACCGAAAGTAGTTCAACAAGATTAACCAGAAACTTCCGCCGTTATTTCAATAAAATATTTTGTCGCTTTTCTCAATCCGACAATAATTTCACAGTAGGGTCCACCAATGATTGAGCTCATTGTATTTAATATTCCCTCGCTAAACCTAATATTCCCCACCAATCGAATATAATATAACCATCAGATACTTTGCAAAATTTATAAATATTACCCACAACTATAACATTATATCAAATTATTCCATAATATTCAAAAATAATATTTATAGAAAATTCATCTTTATTTATAAAAACTGGGTCTTACAACCTCCCTTCTTATGAAATTTCGCCTCAAATTAGGGTACGACTGTATGTCAAGAGGTAAGGATACCTTTGATTTCATTTCGCATTCTAACTCCCAAGTCATTTCTCAACATCGTGGTTCCTCCACAAAACTTTCGATTTCGAGGTATAACCTCGAGCGTAGAATATGTTCCTTCTTATCCAAAATTTGAACAGAACCTCTTCATACGCCAAATCTTCCGCTATTTCGTCCTGCTCTAACTCAATAATATGGTTCGGTCTTTTCACATATTTACGTAATATGGATACGTGAAAAACGCATGAACACGAGACATATTTCAAGCAGAAAGTCGAGTCTATAGCCACAGCTCCTACTCGATCGAGGATTAAAATGGACCGATGAATCGAGGATTAAGTTTCTCTCTTCCAAATCTTGTAACTCCTTTCCATGGAGCAACTTTAACAACACACGATCTCCTATATCAAATTCCACGCCCTTTCGATGAAGATCAAGATAACTCTTTTGTCGATTTTGTGAGGTTTTTATACGCTGTTTGATCGCTTTGAATCTTTTCCGTAGTCATACGCATCAACTCCTCGGCCCCAACAACGCTGCTTTCACCCACCTCATCCCAAAGATACCGAGAACGACACTTTCTTCCATACAACGCTCGAATGGAGCCACGCCAATACTTGCTTGATAACTCGCTGTTGTCAGAGGAAAACTCCACCAATGGTAAAAACTTGTCCCAACTCCCTTGAAATCAAGAACACACGTAGTCTTAATAGATCTTCAAGAGTTTGAATAGTCCTCTCCGATCGTCCGTCTGTCTCGAGGATGATATGCCGAGCTAAATCGTAAGTCCGCGCTCATAGCTTTTTGCAACTAACCCAAAATCGTGAAGTGAATCTTCGGGTCTCGATCGTAAACTATGGATACCGGCAGATACCATGCAGCCTTACAATCTCATGCTTATGTACATACGAGCAAGACGCTCAAGTGTATAAGTTTCTCAGATTTGCAGAAGAAATGAGCGACTTGGTCAATCTATCAACAATGACCCAAATCGCATCAACGCCTTGAGAAACCTTAGAAGACCCCAGAACGAAATCCATGGTAATGTGCTCCCACTTCCATTCTCGAATTTCAAGTGGTTGCAATGGACCTTTTGGTACTTGATGCTCCGCTTAACTCGCTGACAAGTTAGACACCTCGAGATAAACAAATAGCTATCTCTCTCTTCATATTGCTCCACCAAAATGTACGACGAATATCATGATACATTTCGGTACTCCTGTGATGGATCAGCAAATGGTGTGTCAGGCGCCCATCATGATATTATACTTTAAATCGTATCGCTAGAACACAAAGTCCGAGTCGACTCAAGTATTCCTTCTTCATCGATTCTTGCTTCCTAAGATAAGACCCTCAGACTTTCTTTTTCATACGACGCCTCCGTGTCCGTAGCTTGAGCAGCCTTTTAACTTTATCGATTAAAGTTTGCCTCTACTCAGATATTCGCTATCATCACACGCGTCCCTCGAGTCTTTAACTCTATCTCCATCCTTTGCAAGTCACACAAAATGGGCCTTTCAGGTTGACAATAACGCACTCAGATTTCTGCATACGATCTTCTACTCAACGCATCGCCTACCACGCTCGCTTTTCAGTGATGGTATCGATGGTACGATCATAATCTTTCAATAGCTTCAAGCCAACGCCATTGTCGCATGTCGAGTTCCTTTTGAGTGAAGAAATATTTGAGGCTTTTTACGATCCGTGAAGATCTCCACTTTCTCCCCATACAAGTAATGCCTCCAAATTTTAAGTGTAAGATAATAAATACCGCTAACCTGCATCACGAGTAGGATAATTCTCTCTCATATTCTTTTGAGTTGTCATGAGGCATAGGCTATAACTTTTCCATGTCAGATAAGAACACATCCCAACCCTTTGCTCAAGCATCATCAGAGATGACAAATCCTCCGAGCCAAATGGTATCACGTAACAAAATAAATAAGTCTCTCTCGAAGTTCTTGAAAACTCTTCTCACATTCTTCGCCCAACCGAACTTTCAGATCTTTTCGAGTCACCGAGTAATGGGAGTAGCGATTCGAGAAAATCCTTCCACGAATCTCCGATAATAACCAAATAAACCGAGAAAGCTACGATTTTGGCCATCGATTTAGGTTGTTCCCAAATTTTCAATAGCTTCAATCTTTGGTCAAATGATATTCCATGACTTGATACCATCGCGCTCAAGGAATGCTACTTCTTCAAGCCGTAACTCGTGATTTCTTCAACTCGCATAAAGCTTATATTCACGGCTGGAGTGTCACCTCAAGTGTTGCTTTCATGATCTTCACTATTTTGGAATAAATAAGGATGTCATCAATAAAGACGACCACAAAGTGATCTAAATATTCCTCAATACTTGCTCATCATATCCATGAAGGCAAAGAGAGTAGCATTAGTCAATCCAAAGGATACGACTAGAATTCATAATGCCCGCATCGAGTTCCGAAAGCCGCCTTTTGAATGTCACGGCTCTAATCTTCAATCGGTGATATCCTAACGTAAGATCAATCTTTGAAAAGAATTCGCTCTTGCAAATCGGGTCAAACAGTCATCAATACGCGGCAACGGATACCTATTTTTGATGGTGACATGATTCAACTCCCGATAATCAATACAAAGTCGCATACTCCCATCTTTCTTCTTCACGAATAGTACAGAGCACCCCAAGGAGAAGTACTAGACGAATAAAGCCAATGTCTAACAATTCCTCGCATTGGGTCTTTAACTCCTCAAGTTCAATAGAGCCATTCGACATGGGCTTTTGAAATAGGTTTTGTACCAAGTTCAAGGTCGATACAAAATTCAATTTCACGCCTGGGGTAGGCCAGAAGTTCTTCTGGAATACGCCAGAAATTTATTAACAATAGAAATATCGCTTCAAAACTCGACGATTTTTGTTTAAATCATGATACGAGCTAAGAAAGCTTTCGACATCCATTTTTCAATAAACGAATAGCTTTATGGCTTGAGATGACCGTGATTGATTTTAATGGTTTGGTCGTTTGAATTCGATAATAGGTCGATTAGAATATGAAAGCTAACAACCTTACGAAAACAATCAATTTTTGTATGATAAGTAGTTAACCAATCAATCCTTGTAATCACGCCAAATGCAAGTATTTTTAATGAAATAAGATCGACAGTAATGTGAGGGTACCGATTTGAACCAAACAAGACTTATAAACAAAGGATGTAATGAAGGTTTCTCCCAACCTGAGTTTCCACAGATAAGTCAAAGTCTAATTTCTCCTGAGTCAAATTTAATCGATGAGCGCAAGTAGAGAAATAAAAGAATGGGTAGAACCCAGATCAAATAAAGTGTAGACTTCATTAGAGTTTATGATAAGCTTACCCGTGATGACCTCATTCGTTCCTCGCTTCCTCGGAGGTCACAACAAACGCCTCCTCAGACTACCGGGTTTCGACTTTTTCTCGACTACCTGTGCCTCCATCCTAGTTGAATTTGTCTTCTAGAACGACAAAATCGAGCTAAGTGACCTTCTTCCACAATTATAACACGCTTTGACTAAGATGGCATAGCCTTGGACCGATGTGTCCCTCTTCTCCGCATTTCAAGCATACGACAGTGGTCTTTCTCCTTCCTTAACAACGGGTGCAAAATGTGTGTGACGCCTTCCATCATCATTAATCTCCGCTTTCAAATGTCCATTCTTATTGTTTTGGCCTCGACACCACCGGCGGTGGTTACCATATCCGCCCGCTGATTCCTCCACGCTTGTTGTCACCGCTCACGACTACTCTCACCGGTATTATAACTTTTGCGTACCGCTTCTTTTAGTCAAGGCTGACTCGTTATCGCGCTTCCACTAATCGAGCCCTATTTACAACATCCTAATACAAACACGCTTTATGAGAAATAAGATGTCGACGATTCCCACTTCAAACCTCTTAAAAACATTCGCGCCATTCTCTCTTCATTATCCACCAAGGGGGACGAAACCGTGATAACTCCGCAAATTTTGCCTCGTATCATGATTACCTGGCCATATTGTTTTGTTCCAACTTGATAAACTCCACCTCCTTCATGTGGCTAATACTTTCGTGAAAGTATTTGTCGCTGAATGCCTCCCGAACTTCTCCCAAGATATCTTCAAGACAAAGAAGTCGAGTACGCTTTTACCGATTCCCACCAAAGAATCCGCCTCTCCACAAGAACATAAAAAGCGGCAAGAAGGAACCTTTGCTTCTCGAAAGATCCCAAGACATCAAATATCTTGGTAATCATGCTTTATCCATGCTTCCGCCGTAAGTTTTTGCTTCCCTTAAACTCCGGTGGTCCCAGCCCTCAATTGTTTAATGCATGACCGCCGAGAGTTTTCCGTGTTTCCACCCCACGCTTTTGGACAGAGTCGCCTCATCATTGCCGTCATAAAAATCGATAAAGCCTCCGAACATTCGATCATTCATCATTTGGTCAAGTTGTTGTTGTTTTATGAGGATTGTCGCCTTCCCGATGCACATTATCCTCGATTATCGATATGTGGTGAATCAACGATCGCTCGCGTCCATCAAGTATTCTCAACATTCTCGATGTCATTTTCAGACATCGCCACAAAACAAAAGATTAATTGACATTTAACAATTATCTTTATATTCTCAATCACCAATAAAATAAAGACATAAACTTAGGTAGGTCATACTAACAAGGTATTCCCCCTCCTCCCCCTCCTAGTACTTTTTCTCACATCTTAGCCAGTGATCATATCCTTAGCTCGATATTATTAACCGCATGACGCCTCAAAATTAGGTATACATCACCCATCTTGGGTCGCCACTTACATGGTACGTAATTTAAATACAACTTATTAATATAACTGCTCAGCAATACAATACGACATAAATCGTGAGTTTAAATACAAATATCGCTCTACTAGATATTATACAAACTCAAACAAAAAGTCCTCATTACAATTATTATCACACTATTTCACGTAATAAAGGAGGACTACTAATGCTATCTTCGACCATCACTCGCTTCCCCGACTCGTCCCCAATTTATATTCTCATTTCAAGAAGAGAATAAAGGAAAGAAAGGGTGAGCTCAACTAGCCCAAGAAGAAATATTACGACTAAGATAATGCAAAATAAATTATCAATAGTCTTCAACAATGTTAAACCGATAAAATACAATAATAAACCAGTTTAATCATAGCATTTAATATGCAATCCATTAAAAGAGTCAAGAGAAAATAAAATCTACTATCTTTTATGATTTTAAAAGGTTTTTCATCATCAAGTATAAATTTAGACTCACTTTTAATAAATAATCCACATCATCGAATCACCCCGCACTACTACCAAGGATATTCTTTAAGATCACGATCACAATTATTCCCGCACTACTACCAAGAATAGTTAGGTATTCATTAATGGTCATGATCATGCCAACAATCGTCCATCAATGCACTACTACAACGAGGATTTTTACCACATCATTTGTAACATTACTACCATGATTACAATCAATAATCCTCGGTCATAATCATACCAAGTCCATCCATGCTCTACAAAAGCCACGTATTTACTTTTAAAAAAATATAAATGAGGATGATGACAATGATATAAGAATTCAATAAAACAAGTTCAAGAATTATTTTATCCAGAATTTTTAACGCCCAAATTGTCAACACGATACTTTTTTAGAGAGTAAAATTCAAGAATGATCGTAAGAATATTTCCATGAAAAGATATCGATGAAACGCAAATATCAAGGATATTCTACTAATTTCATGGAGTATAAGTCAAAGTTTTAACCAACCGGGTATAATAAAGAATGGAATAACAAAAGAAATCACCACGCATGCAGATTGCAGATTGATGTACAAAGTTATTCCAATGTAATAATAATAATCTAACCAGTCGTGAAATTCACACCGGCAGATGTTCCAATGTAATAATAAAGATGGAACCAGATCCTGTAAAACACACGATAGATATTCCAATGTAATAATAAAGATTTTAACCAGTCCTGTAAAACACATGCATGTGATGTTCCAATGTAATAATAATAAAATCTCCCTGTAAAACACATGCATGTGATGTTCCAATAATAATAATAAAGATTTTAACCAGTCCTGTAAAACACACATGCATGTGATGTTCCAAATGTAATAATAGAAGAATGTCACCAAGTATAGGGTAAATCACAGATACAAAAGTTATTCCAATGTAATAATAAGCAATGGAATAACATAAGGATTTCACCAAGTATAGGTATACCGCAGATACAAAAGTTATGTATAGGTATGCCACTTTTACAAAGTTATTCCAATGTAATAATAATGAATGGAATAATGTAAGTTCTCTTCAAGAAGAAAGAATAACACCCTCACCGTAAAAGAACCTAATATGGAAGTAAGAAGCAGTACTCTTCTTCTTTCTATAACTTTCTCTATAGCTTTCTCTATAATTTCTCTCTCTGTAGTTTCAATGAATTCGTAAGAAAAATAATGAAGGAACGAGCTTCTATTTATAGGAAAATGGAATGCATAAGAATTAATCCATGAATCTATCTGTATTGATTTACTTTAATCTGACTTTTATTCATATTTAAAGAAAAATCTTTTAAATAAAATATAATATATTCTATTTATATAAAAACATTTTACTACGCAAACACTATGCAAAACACTACGCAAAACACTATGCATAATAAATAAAATATAATATATTTTATTTATAAAATAACTTTAATAAAGTATTCTGCTTTATATAAAGATGTTTCGCTTTTATTACGTTAATAATACTAATAAAATAAAACGCCATTATCGCTATAAATAATTCATATTATTAATCGACAATAATGGAATCAAACCGAAGTGACTTCACATAAAGATCAATAATCAATACCGCAAGCTACTACGCAACCACACGACATCGCATTTTTACTACCGAAAGTTCAACAAAGATCAACCAGAAACTTCCGCCGTTATTTCAATAAAATATTTTTGTCGCTTTTTCTCAATCCGACAATAATTTCGCTAGGGGTCCACCAATGATTGAGCCATTGCATTTAATATTCCCTCGCTAAACCTAATATTCCCCACCAATCGAATATAATATAACCACTCAGATACTTTGCAAAATTTATAAATATTACCCACAACTATAACATTATATCAAATTATTCCATAATATTCAAAATAATATTTATAGAAAATTCATCTTTATTTATAAAAAGTCGGGTCTTACAACCTCCCTTCTTATGAAATTTCGCCTCGAAATTAGGGTACGCACTGTATGTCAAGAGGTAAGGATACCTTGATTTCATTTCGCATTCTAACTCCCAAGTCATTTCCTCAACATCGTGGTTCCTCCACAAAACTTTGACTTGAGGTATAACCTTGAGCGTAGAATATGTTCCTTCTTATCCAAAATTTGAACAGAACCTCTTCATACGTCAAATCTTCCGCTATTTCGTCCCTGCTCTAACTCAATAATATGGTTCGGTCTTTCACATATTTACGTAATATGGATACGTGAAAAATTATGAACACGAGACATATTCATGCAGAAAGCGAAGTCTATAGCTACGCTTCCTACTCGATCGAGGATTAAAATGGACCGATGAATCGAGGATTAAGTTTCCTCTCTTTCCAAATCAGAACTCCTTTCCATGGAGCAACTTTTAACAACACACGATCTCCTCATATTAATTCCACGCCCTTTCAATGAAGATCAAGATAACTCTTTGTCGATTTTGTGGAGGTTTTTATACGCTGTTTGATCGCTTCAATCTTTTCCGTAGTCATCGCATTCAATCTTTTCGCTGTCACCCACTCATCCCAAAGATACCGAACTCCCTTTCCCAACAACGCTGAACGGAGCCACCAATATTTCATTTCATCCCAAAGAAACTCCACCAGGTAACTTGTCCCAACTTAAATTTCTTCTTAATAGATTCATAGTTCAATAACGCTCCGAATGGAGCCACGCCAAATACTTGCGCTTGATAAACCCAAAATCGTGAAGTGTTGTAGAAAACTCCACTCCACGGTAATGTGCTCCTACTTCCATTCTCGAATTTCAAGTGGTTGCAAATGGACCTTTTGGTACTTGATGCCCCAGAATCCGCTTCCCTACTTCCACTCGCTGACAAAGTTAGACACCTCGAGATAAATAAATATTATCTCCTCTTCATATTGCTTCCACCAAAATGTATGACAATATCATGATACATTTCGTACTCCCAAGATGGATCGCAAATGGTGTGTCAGGCGCCCATCATGATATTATACTTTAAATCGTGGTCGTTAGAACACAAAGTCCGAGTCGACTCAAGTATTCCTTCTTCATCGATTCTTGCTTCCTAAGATAGCACCTTCAGACTTTCTTTTTCATACGATCGCCTCCGTGTCCGTAGCTCGAGCAGCCTTTAACTTTATCGATTAAAGCTTGCTTCTACTCAGATATTTGCTATCATCACACGCGTCCCCGAGTCTTTAACTCTATCTCCATCCTTTGCAAGTCACACAAAATGGGCCTTTGTGTTGACAATAACGCACTCAGATTTTGCATACGATCTTCTACTCAATGCATCGCCTACCACGCTCGCTTTTCAGATGGTATCGATGGTACGATCATAATCTTTCAATCAGCTTCAAGCCAACGTCGTTGTCGCATGTTGAGTTCCTTTTGAGTGAAGAAATATTTGAGGCTTTTATGATCCGTAAAGATCTCCACTTTCTCCCCATACAAGTAATGCCTCCAAATTTTAAGTGCAAAGATAATAAATGCTAACTCCGACATCACGAGTAGGATAATTCCTCTCATATTCTTTGAGTTATCGCGAGGCATAAAGCTATAACTTTTCCATGTTGCATAAGAACACATCCCAACCCTTTGCTCAAGCATCACCAGAGATGACAAATCCCTCCGAGCCAAATGGTATTGTCGTAACAGTGTCAAATAAGTCTCTTCTCGAGTTCTTGAAAACTCTTCTCACATTCTTCGCCCCAACCGAACTTTGTATCTTTTCGAGTCACCGAAATATCGGAGTAGCGATTCGAGAAAATCCTTCCACGAATCTCCGATAATAACCAAATTAAACCGAGAAAGCTACGATTTTGGCCATCGATTTAGGTTGTTCCCAACTTTGAATAGCTTCAATCTTTGCCGAGTCAACAGATATTCCACGACTTGATACCACGTGCCCAAGGAATGCTACTTCTTCAAGCCGTAACTCGCATTTCTTCAACTTGGCATAAAGCTTATATTCACGGCTTTTGGAGTGTCACCTCAAGTGTTGCTCATGATCTTCACGCTTTTGGAATAAATAAGGATGTCATCAATAAAGACGACCACAAAGTGATCTAAATATTCCTCGAATACTCTGGCTCATCATATCCATGAAGGCAAAGAGAGCATTAGTCAATCCAAAGGACATGACTAGAATTCATAATGCCCGCATCGAGTTCTCGAAGCCGCCTTTGAATGTCACGGCTCTAATCTTCAATCGGTGATATCCTAACGAAGATCAATCTTTGAAAAGAATTTGGCTCCTTGAATCGGGTCAAACAGTCATCAATACGTGGTAATGGATACCTATTTTTGATGGTGACATGATTCAACTCCCGATAATCAATACAAAGTCGCATACTCCCATCTTTCTTCTTCACGAATGTAATAGAGCACCCCAAGGAGAAGTACTAGGACTTAATAAAGCCAATGTCTAACAATTCCTCGCAATTGGGTCTTTAACTCCTCGGTTCAATAGAGCCATTCGATATGGGCTTTGAAATAGGTTTTGTACCAAGTTCAAGCTCGATACAAAATTCAATTTCACGCCTGGGGGTAGGCCAGAAGTTCTTCTGGGAATACGTCAGAAATTTATTAACAATAGAAATATCGCTTCAAAACCGACGATTTTTGTTTAAATCAGTGATACGAGCTAAGAAAGCTTGACATCCATTTTTCAATAAACGAATAGCTTTATGGCTTGAGATGACCGTGATTGATTTTAATGGTTTGGTCGTTTGAATTCGCATAATAGGTTGATTAGGAATATGAAAGCTAACAACCTTACGAAAAAACAATCAATTTTTTGTATGATAAGTAGTTAACCAATCAATCCTTGTAATCACGCCAAATGCAAGTATTTTTAATGAAATAAGATCGATGTAATGTGAGGGTACCGATTTGAACCAAACAAGACTTATAAACAAAGTGGATGTAATGAAGGTTTCTCCCAACCGAGTTTCCACAGATAAGTCAAAGTCTAATTTCTCCTGAGTCAAATTTAATCGATGAGCGCAAGTAGAGAAATAAAAGAATGGGTAGAACCCAGATCAAATAAAGTGTGACTTCATTAGAGTTTATGATAAGCTTACCCGTGATGACCTCATTCGTTCCTTCGCTTCTCGGGAGGTCACAACAAACGCCTCCTCAGACTACCGATTTTGACTTTTCCGGGACTACTTTGGTGCCTCCATCCTAGTTGAATTTGTCTTCTGTGAACGACAAAAAATCGAGCTAAGTTGACCTTCTTCCACAATTATAACATGCTTTGACTAAGATGGCATACGCCTCGGACCGATGTGTCCCTCTTCTCCGCATTTCAAGCATATGATAGTGGTCTTTCTCCTTCCTTAACAACGGCTGTCTTCGTGCCGACGCCTTTCCATCATCATTGAATCTTCGCTTTTGAAATGTCCATTCTTATTGTTTTGGCCTCGATTACCACCGGTGGTTACCATATCCGGCCCGTTGATTCCTCCACGCTTGTTGTCACCGCTCACGACTACTACTCGCCGGTATTATAACTTTGCTTACCGCTTCTTTTTAGTCAAGGCTGACTCAAGTATCGCGCTTCCACTAATCGAGCCCTATTTACAACATCTCAATACAAACACGCTTTACGAGAAATAAGATGTCGACGATTCCGACTTCAAACCTCTTAAAACATTCGCCACCATTCTCTCTTCATTATCCACCAAGTGGGACGAAAACGTGATAACTCCGCAAATTTTGCCTCGTATCATGACACGGCCATATTGTTTTGTTCCAACTTGATAAACTCCACCTCCTTCATGTGGCTAATACTTTCGTGAAAGTATTTGTCGCTGAATGTACCTCCCGAACTTCTCCCAAGATAATCATAAGTGGTGTAAAATTCAAGAATGATCAAAACATGGATACAATCAAAAGCTAGTATCCGCATAGATATTTTGGACGAAGAGAAGAAATTTTATTTTCCGTGAATAAGTCAGATATCATTGAATAAAGGTTGATATACGTGAATAAGAATCTCGACACCAAAAGATGTAAATTCTACAAAAAACATTTTCACGCTTCATGAATAAGTACTCGTGAATAATAACTCGTGAATAAGAACTCATGAATAGTAACTCGTGAATAGTAACTCATTTAATAAGTAACCCCTACATGAAAAAGTTCCAAATTTGATAAAAACTTCAGATCAACATTTCAAAGATAATGATATCAAGAAATAATATCATTATTTAAAAAATAATATCCCTTACCTCAAAGAATCAAGATTTCCTAAGGAAAGGCTCAAGTGATCTTTGAATGAAACTTCAGAACAACAACAACTCTCAAAGTATCTAAATACTCACAAAATACGCCAATAATATAGAGAGAGAAAGAGAGAAAACTTTGTTTCGTGGTGTGATTTTCAATTCTAACTTAGCCTCTATTTATAGAAAAATGTTAGCCCACAAGGCAGACTTGACCACACTCCGATGGCTTTACACTCGCTACTATTGCCACCACCACATTTGAAATAAAATTCAAAGACATTTTTTCACCAACCACAAGTAGGGCCCACCAATTCTTGAATTTTCCACCAAAATTATTTATAACCTAATTTCCTAATCAATCACCTCTTAAAATTCATAATAAATTATACGCTCATCTTTAATTCTGCTCAAAATTTGTGGACATATACTCAACTTATATATGTATAACATATCCAAAAATTATAACGATCCAACTATTTGGATTAAATATTATAACTCACACAATAAAGTCAGTAATAACACCGATTTGATCTTTTAATACCTCCAATCCGATAAAATACAAATAAAACATCTCAAAGATTAATTCCTTCATTAATAACCACATAAATAAATCCATCATTTATATTCATATAAAATAAATATTTCCTTATCATATGAATTAATAATTAATTATTCACAAATAATATTACGTAATCACATTTATGATAACCAGTTGCTCCTCAGAGCAGGGGCTTCCGATAAGGATCTCTCTCACTCTGCGCCAGCAATTAGGTGACCAAACCTCTCCTTAGACGTAACTTTCTAGACATTGCCAATAATGTTATCTAATAATATTATTCAAATAATATGAATTATTGATCTCGATAATGGGAAATATCATGCGCGACAATTATCAAAACAATAATAATATAAAATATCAACGCAACAATTATCAATCAATAAAATAAAATATTGAATAAGAATTCACCGTGAAAATTATCGAGTAGTGCCTTCATGTAAGGATCAATAATTCAACAATCTTGTAATAACGCGCGCCATCTTCTTGTCACCACGCCAGACATCAGTATTTTAACCATCCATCTAAGTATTCCAACAGATTTTAACTAAGAATAACTACGCCTGCTATTTATTACCACCCAAACTTTGTCGCTTTCCTCATCCAATCGCTTTCCACATGAGGCCCACACATGGTCAACAGCCGTCATTTAATATTCCCGACAAAGATTTAATATTCCACGACCAAACTAATATTCCCCGAATAAAATGAATATTTTATAACCACTTGCTTATTTTGAAATATTTATGTATTTAACCCTTAACTATCCACATTAATCAAATCAACCCTTACTATTTCAAAATAATAAATAAAGGAAATTCCTTTTATTTAAAAAAATTTCTGGTCTTACAATAATATTATTCAAATAATATAAATTATTGATTTGATAATGAAAAATCATGTCGCAAATGACAATTATTAAAACAACAATAATATAAAATATCAACGCAACAATTATTGAATCAAAATAAAATATTGAATAGTAATTATCGTAACAATTATCGAGTAGTGACTTCACGTAAGAATCAATAATTCAAAAATATCATGTAATACCGTGCGCTTCGCAATTGCAACAACGCTTATTACTTTACTTTACCCACCGTATTCCAACAAAGGTTAATGGTAACGATTACGCAGCTTATTTATAAAACTTTAATTTGTCGCTTTTCTTTCATCCGACAGCTTATTCTCAAGCATGGGCCCATAAAGGTCACAATGCCGTCGTATGAATATTCCCCGACAGAAGTATATTTCACGCACCAAACGAATATTCCCGACAACAACAGAGTATTTTATAACCACTTGCTTATTTTGAAAAAAAATTCATATATCACCCTTAACTTTAACTTTTATCAATTTAACCATTTACCAATTATAATTATAAGAAAATTGAATACTTTTATTTCATAAAATTCGGTCTTACAATCTCCCTCCTTATGAAATTTTGTCCTCGAAATTTACGACCAAATTTCGTCCTCGTCAGACTTTCTATTTTAGTGTCATATCACTTTTCTATAAAGTCATATCATCTATTTTAGCCTTCTTAGATCTGGACATCTCTTTCTACAATATCCACGTGTCGCAAGGCTTTTTGCCCACGCATCACTTATTCTCACTCGCTCGCTTTTTCCTTCTTTCAAATTTCGATTCCATCTTTATCATCTTATACTCGCCAAAGAATGCTTCGCTTCAAGCATCACATATCGGTAACACAAGCTTGAATTGTCAGCATCCTTTTGCTCCACAACCGTCTGTCGCTCTTCAAATTTCGCTTCTTCTAACTTATGAATACGATTTTGAAATTCTACATTTTGATCATATAATACCTCTAATAAACTCTCCTCAGCACCTCTTCTTCCTCTTCCGCCTCACTCTCACTGCTACCTTTCATGATTATCTCTAAAGCGTTAACTATCAATTCTTCACTCACCATACACGGATATCTCTAATTTCTTCTTTATCCTGACATCACATTATCATGGTTAGTGATTAGAGGTATCCCTACGCCTCATTCACTCCATCATTAGCATTCTCACCGCCATTCTCAAATCGCTTATAAAACAAAGGTTAATTAAGCAAATTAACATATCACATAATATCCATATACTATGACCGACCAACAATTAAGCTTTTAGTAGGACACACTAGCGGAAGGATTTACTCATCTCTCCTCCTAGTTCTAATCCCGATCTCAAGCAGCAGATCATATCCCTAAGCTCGATATTAAATGTAACGACCCCAAAATAGGTCTATTCCATCCAACCCATTCGAGTCGCCAAATATATGGTACTTGAAAAACAACTACAACTTTATTACAACAATTGTCAGTCGTAAAATACAACAACACATATGTTGTGAGTTTGATACAAATATATACCAACCAGAAGACGTCACAATGACACCTTACATAAAGGTATAGTCAAAACTGCTTTTAAAATTAGAATCTTTGGAAGTGCTCAAGGAAACCTTCGTACATGGGAGGCCATACTTTTAGGTTACGGTAGATATCATATGGCCACAGAATTATCCATGGTCAATCTAATAGACCCCAAAGAAAACGAGAAGATTACAATCATATTCTTCCCAATGATGAGTCTTCTCGACATATCATTATCTCCACTCGCCTCTAATCGGGAATTAAACTCCAAACAAACACCAAGATTATATAGGTAATGTGACGCCCCCAAAATTAGGTATACATCACCCATCTTGGGTAGTCGATACATGGTACGTAATTTAAATACAACTTACTAATATAACTGCGTCAGTGTACAATACGACATAAATCGTGAGTTTGAATACAAATATTGTTTACGTTTAGATATTATACAAACTCAAAAGGAGTCCTCATTACAATTATTATCACACTATTTCACGTAATAGTGAGGACTACTAATGCTATCCTCTGTAGACCATTACTCTGCTCCTCGACTCGTCCCAAATATATTCTCATTTCCTCGAAGAAACGTTGAAAGAAAGGGTGAGCTCAACTAGCTCAAGAATAAGATGTCGACGATCTCCGCTTCAAACCTCTTAAAAACATTCACACGCCATTCTCTCTTCATTATCCACCAAGTGGGACGCAAACCGTGATAACTCCACAAATTTTGCCTCGTGATTGCGGCGACGAAGCATATTGTTTTTTGTTCTAACTTGATAAACTCCACCTCCTTCATGTGGCGAATACTTTCAGAAAGTATTTGTCGTTGAATGCCTCTCGAACTTCTCCCAAGATATCTTCAAGACAAGGTTGAGTACATTTTACCGATTTCCACCAAGAATCGCCTCTCCACAAGAACATAAAGGCTTAAGGGAACCTTTGCTCTTCTTGAGCATCCCAAGACATCAAATATCTTGTAATCATTTATCCATGCTTCGCCAAGTGGTTTTGCTCTCCCTTAAACTCCGGTGGTCCCAGCTCTTGAATTGTTTAATGCATGACCGCCCGAGAGTTTTCCGTGTTTCCACCTATGTTTTGGACAGAGTCGCTTCTCTTTCATTGTCAGCATAAATTGCATAAAGCCTCCGAACATTTGATCATTCATCATTTGGTCACCGTTGTTGTTTGCATGAGGATTGTCGCCTTCCCCGATGCACATTATCCTCGATTATCGATATGTGGTGAATCAACGATCGCCTGTGGCTCCATCATATTCTCAACATTCTCGGATGTCATTTTCGAGATACCGCCACAAAACAAAAGGTTAATTGACATATAACAATTTATCTCTATATTCTGACCGACCAATAAAATAAAGACATAAACTTAGTAGGTCATACTAACAAGGTATTCCCTGCCTCCCTCCTAGTACTATTCTCACATCTTAGCCAGTGGATCATATCCTCAAGCTCGATACTTAACCGCGACGCCTCAAAATTAGGTATACATCACCCATCTTGGGTAGTCGATACATGGTATGTAATTTAAATACAACTTACTAATATAACTGCTGTACAATACGATATAAACCGTGAGTTTGAATACAAATATTGTCTACTAGATATTATACAAACTCAAAAGGAGTCCTTATTACAATTATTAACACACTATTTCACGTAATAGTGAGGACTACTAATGCTATCCTTCCGACCAATACTCCGCTCTCGACTCGTCCCAAATTTATATTCTCATTTCCTCAAGAGAATAAAGGAAAGAAAGGGTGAGCTCAACTAGCTCAAGAAGAAATATTACGACTAAGATAATGCAAATAAATTATCATTAGCCTCACAACAAAGTTAAACCGATAAAATATAATGAACATCAAGTTTAACTACAATGGAATCCAAGAATCCATTAAAAGAGTCAAGTAGAAAATAAAATCTACTATCTTTTATGATTTAAAAGGTTTTTCATCATCATATATAGCCAGACTCACTTTTAATAAATATTCCACATCATCGAATCACCCCGCACTACTACCAAGGATATTCTTTAAGTATCACGACCACAATTATTCACGCACTACGCCAAGAATAGTCAGGTATTCATTAATGGTCATGATCATGCCAACAATCGTCCCATCAATGCACTACTACCACTAATCGAGGATTTTTATCACATCATTTGTAACATTACTACCATGATTACACCGAATAGTCTCTCGGTCATAATCATACCAAGTCCATCTATGCACTACAGCCACGATGACTTTCAATATAATATAAACATGAGGATGATGACAATGATATAAGAATTCAATAAAACAAGTTCAAGAATTATTTTATCCAGAATTATTAACGCCCAAATTGTCAACACGATATCGCTTTTGTAGAGTAAAATTCAAGAATGATCGTAAGAATATTTCCATGAAAAGATATCGATGAAACGCAAATATCAAGGATATTCAACTAATTTCATGGAGTATAAAGTCAAAGTTTTAACCAACCGGGTATAATAAAGAATGGAATAATAAAAGAAATCACCATGCATGCGATAGATCGCATGTGCAAAGTTATTCCAATGTAATAATAAATAATTAACCAGTCCTGCAGAAAACACATGCATGTGATGTTCCAAATAATAATAATAAAGACGGAACCAGTCCCATGTAAAACACATGCATGTGATGTTTCAACATAATAATAATAAAGATTTTCCTAAACACACAGTCCTAAAACACACCGCAAAAACACACGCATGTGATGTTCCAATGTAATAATAAAGAATGTCACCAAGTATAGGTAAACCACGTGATACAAAGTTATTCCAATGTAATAATAAGGAATGGAATAACAACAAGTTCTTTCATGAATACAAAAGAATAACATCCTTTACTTAGTACAACAAATAATATTCCCTACCTTAGAAGAACCAATATTGAAAAGTGAAGTAAAGTATACTTTTCTTCTTTCTCTCTCTATAGTTTCTCTCTAGAGTTTCAAATGAATTCGTAAGAAATAATGAAGGAATGAGCTTTCATTTATAGAAAAACCGAGGGTGGCTCTTGGTCTTAACGAAGGGTCAAAATGACTTTTTGTTAATATCAAGAGACAACTACTATTCATGAAGGGGTAATTAACCTTTGAACAATCAAGAGGCGCTTAACTCTCGGTAATATCAAGGACAACTACTATTCATGAAAGGGTAATTACTATCGACGAAGGTAATTACTATCGACGAAGGTCAATACTATCGAAGAAGGTAATTACTATCGACGAAGGTAAATACTATCGACGAAGGTAATTACTATTTTTACAAAGGTAATTACTATTCACAAAGGTAATTACTATCGACGAAGGTAAATACTATCGACGAAGGTAATTACTATTCACAAAGGTAATTACTATTCACAAAGGTAATTACTATCGACGAAGAGACTCTTTAGATGATGACACATACGGGCCCCCATAAAATAATCAAACTTACCAAGGTAATTAACCCTATCGAATATCAAGGGACAACTCTATTCATGAAGGGGTAATTACTATCGATTAATGAAGGTAATTACTATTGATGAAGGTAAATACTATTGAAGAAGGTAATTACTATCGACGAAGGTAAATACTATCGACAAGAGACTCTTAGATGATGACATACGGGCCCCCATAAAAATAATCAAACTTACCACAAACGCCTCATAATGCACTTTTTATATACATCAAGGATCAATAAATATTACCACAAATCATTTTATTTTTAATCAACACATTTTTAATCTTTCAACAATTATTAATCATTTATAACTTGTCGCCTCAATTAATAATATAACATATTATACGATGATACCGACAATAATAATCGAATCAATAATATAAGAGATATGATGCAAAGAATTATCGTATCAATAATCGAGTATAAATAAGTGACTTCTCACGTAAGCATCAATAATCAATACCGTGTGCTACTATGCAACCACGCCAGACATCATACTTTTACCACCGGTAGTTCAACAGCTTTTAACGGTAACACCTCCGCCGTTATTTTTATAGAAAGATAATTTTGTCGCTTTTCTAACTACGACAATACTTCCGCCAGGATCCACTAATGATTGAGCCGCCGCATCTAATATTCCCCACAAAAAGAATATTCCCCACCAAACGAATATTTTATAACAACTTGCTTACTTTGCAAAAATTTATAAATATTACCCACAACTATAACATTATATCAAATTTATTCCATAATATTCAAAAATAATATTTATAGAAAATTCATCTTTATTTATAAAAGTCGGGGTCTTACAACCTCCCTTCTTATGAAATTTCGCCTCAAATTAGGGTACGACTCAGTATGTCAAGAGGTAAGGATACCTTGATTTCATTTCGCATTCTAACTCCCAAGTCATTTCCTCAACATCGTGGTTCCTCCACAAAACTTCGACTTCGAGGTATAACCTCGAGCGTAGAATATGTTCCTTCTTATCCAAAATTTGAACAGAACCTCTTCATACGCCAAATCTTCCGCTATTTCGTCCGGCTCTAACTCAATAATATGGTTCGGGTCTTTCACATATTTACGTAATATGGATATGTGAAAAACGCATGAACACGAGACATATTTCACAGAAAGTTGAGTCTATAGCCACAATTCCTACCGATCGAGGATTAAAATGGACCGATGAATCGAGGATTAAGTTTTCTTCTCTTTTCCAAATCTTGTAACTCCTTTCCATGGAGCAACTCTAACAACACACGATCTCCTATATCGAATTCCACGCCTTTTCGATGAAGATCAAGATAACTCTTTGTCGATTTTGTGAGGTTTTTATACGTTGTTTGATCGTTTGAATCTTTTCCGTAGTCATACGCATTAAACTCCGGCCCCAACAACGCTGCTTTCACCCACCTCATCCCAAAGATACCGAGAACGACACTTTCTTCCATACAACGCTCGAATGGAGCCATGCCAATACTTGCTTGATAACTCGTTGTCAGAGAAAACTCCACCAATGGTAAGAACTTGTCCCAACTCCCTTGAAATCAAGGACACAGTAGTCTTAATAGATCTTCAAGAGTTTGAATAGTCCTCTCCGATCGTCCGTCCGTCTCGAGGATGATATGTCGAGCTAAATCGTAAGTCCGTGCTCATAGCTTTTTGCAACCAACCCAAAATCGTGAAGTAATCTTGGGTCTCGATCGAAAACTATGGATACCGGCCACCATGCATCTTACAATCTCGCTTATGTACATACGAAAGCAGACGCTCAAGTGTATAAGTTTCTCGACGGTAAGAAAAATGAGCGCACTTGTCAATCTATCAACAATGACCCAAATCACATCAATGCCTTGAGAAACCTTAGAAGACCCAGAACGAAATCCATGGTAATGTGCTCCCACTTCCATTCTCGAATTTCAAGTGGTCGCAATGGACCTTTTGGTACTTGATGCTCCGCTTTAACTCGCTGACAAGTTAGACACCTTGAGATAAACAACGCTATCTCTCTCTTCATATTGCTCCACCAAAATGTATAAATCTAATATCACGATACATTTTGGTACTCCTGTGATGGATTGCAAATGGTGTGTCATGCGCCTCCATCATGATATTATACTTTAAATCGTGTCGTTAGGAACACAAAGTCCGGAGTCGACTCAAGTATTCCTTCTTCATCGATTCTTGCTTCCCAAGATAGAACTTTCTTGCACTTTCTTCCTCATACGCATCGCCTCCGTGTCCTGTAGCTTGGCAGCCTTTAACTTTATCGATTAAAGTCTGCTCTACTCAGATACTCGCTTATCATCACACGCGTCCCCTCGAGTCTTTAACTCTATCTCCATCCTTTGCAAGTCACACAAAATGGGCCTTTATGTTGATAATATCGCACTCGCATTTGTATATGATCTTCTACTCAATGCGCCGCCTACCACGCTCGCTTCCGTGATGGTATCGATGGTACGATCATAATCTTTCAATAGCTCAAGCCAACGCCGTTGTCGCATGTTGAGTTCCTTTTGAGTGAAGAAATATTTGAGGCTTTTTATGATCCGTAAAGATCTCCACTTTCTCCCCATACAAGTAATGCCTCCAAATTTTAAGTGCAAGAAGATAACAAATGCTAACTCTAGATCATGAGTAGGATAATTCCTCTCATATTCTTTGAGTTGTCATGAGGCATAGGCTATAACTTTTCCATGTCGCATGAGAACACATCCCAACCCTTTGCTCAAGCATCATCAGAGATGACAAATCCTCCGAGCCGATGGTATTGTCGTAACAGTGCCGAAATAAGTCTCCTCTCGAGTTCTTGAAAACTCTTCTCATTCTTCTTCGCTTCCAATCAAACTTTGTATCTTTTCGAGTTACCGAAATCAATGGAGTAGCGATTCGAGAAAATCCTTCCACGAATCTCCGATAATAACCAAATTAAACCGAGAAAGCTACGTGATTTCGGCCATCGATTTAAGTTGTTCCCAGCTTTTGAATAGCTTCAATCTTTGATGGGTCAATGATATTCCACGACTTGATACCACGTGCCCAAGGAATGCTACTTCTTCAAGCCGTAACTCGCATTTCTTCAACTCGCATAAAGCTTATATTCACGGGCTTTTGAGTGTCACCTCAAGTGTTGCTTCATGATCTTCACTCACTTTTGAATAAATAAGGATGTCATCAATAAAGACGACCACAAAGTGATCTAAATATTCCTCGAATACTTTGCTCATCATATCCATGAAGGCAAAGAGAGCATTAGTCAATCCAAAGGACACGACTAGGAATTCATAATGCCCGCATCGAAGTTCTCGGAAGCCGCCTTTGGAATGTCATTGGCTTCTAATCTTCAATTGGTGATATCCTAACGAAGATCAATCTTTGAAAAGAATTTGCTTCAGAATCGGGTCAAACAAAAGTCATCAATACGCGGCAATGGATACCTATTTTTGATGGTGACATGATTCAACTCCCGATAATCAATACAAAGTCGATACTCCCATCTTTCTTCTTCACGAATAGTAACAGAGCACCCCAAGGAGAAGTACTAGGACTTAATAAAGCCAATGTCTAACAATTCCTCGCAGCTGGGTCTTTAACTCCTCAAGTTCAATAGAGCCATTCGACATGGGGCTTTGGAAATAGGTTTTGTACCGGGTTCAAGGTCGATACAAAATTCAATTTCACGCCTGGGGTAGGCCGAAGTTCTTCTGGGAATACGCCAGAAATTTATTAATAATAGAAATATCGCTCAAAATCAAGTATTTTTTTGTTTAAATCATGATATGAGCTAAGAAAGCTTGACATCCGCTTTTTCAATAAATGAATAGCTTTATGGCTTGAGATGACCGTGATTGATTTTAATGGTTTGGTCGTTTGAATTCGCATAATAGGTTGATTAGGAATATGAAAGCTAACAACCTTACGAAAACAATCAATTTTTGTATGATAAGTAGTTAACCAATCAATCCTCTGTAATCACGCCAAATGCAAGTATTTTTAATGAAATAAGATCGACAGTAAATGTGAGGGTACCGATTTGAACCAAACAAGACTTATAAACAAAGTGGATGTAATGAAGGTTTCTCCCAACTGAGTTTCCACAGATATAAGTCAAAGTCTAATTTCTCCTGAGTCAAATTTAATCGATGAGCGCAAGTAGGAGAAATAAAAGAATGGGTAGAACCCAGATCAAATAAAGTATAGACTTCATTAGAGTTTATGATAAGCTTACCCGCGATGACCTCATTCGGGTTCCTCGCTCTCCGGAGGTCACAACAAACGCCTCCTCAGACTACCGGGCTTTTTTTTCCGAACTACTTTGGTGCATCCATCCTAGTTGAATTTGTCTTCAGAACTACAAAATCGAGCTAAGTGACCTTCTCTTCCACAATTATAACATGCTTTGACTACATGGCGCAGCTTCAGATCGATGTGTCCTCTCCTCCACATTTGAAACATACGATAGTGGTCTTTCTCCTTCCTTAACAACGGTGTCGGTGCCGACGCCTTTCCATCATCATGAATCTCCTTTTCTTGAAATGTCCATTCTTATTGTTTTGGCTCATTACACACCAAGTGGTTACCATATCCGCCCGCTGATTCCTCCACGCTTGTTGTCACCGCTTCGATGACTACTCTCGCCGGTATTATAATTTTGCTTACCGCTTCTTTTTTAGTCATTGACTCGTTATCGCTACCCACTAATCGAGCCCTATTTACAACATCCGAATACAAACACGCTTTATGAGAAATAAGATGTCGACGATTCCCGCCTCAAACCTCTTAAAAACATTCGCGCCGCTTTCTTCATTATCCACCGTTGGGACGAAACCGTGATAACTCCGCAAATTTTGCCTCGTATTGCGACACATTACCTGGCCATATTGTTTTTTCTAACTTGGTAAACTCCACCTCCTTCATGTGGCTAATACTTTCGTGAAAGTATTTGTCGTTGAATGTACTCCCTGAACTTCTCCCAAGATATCTTCAAGACAAAGAAAAGTTGAGTACATTTTTACCGATTCCCACCAAGAATCCGCCTCCGCAAGCAACATAAAGGCGTGAAGTGGAACCTTTGCTCCCTCCTGAGCATCCCAAGACATCAAATGTAAGACCTCGAAATTTTTTTAAATAAAAAGGAATTTCCTTTATTTATTATTTTGAAATAGTAGGGTTGATTTGATTAATGTGGATAATTAAGGGTTAAATACGCAAATATTTCAAAATAAGTGTGGTTATAAAATATTCATTTTTGTGAATATTCGTTTGGTCGCATTGGAATATTCGTATGCTTGTCGGGAATATTCGTTTGGTCGTGGAATATTCAGATCGTTTGGGGAATATTCGCACTGACGGCGCAGCCGATGTGTGGGGCCCCATAACGAAAGCGATTGGATGAGGAAAACGACAAAGTTTGGGTGGTTATAAATAACGTACGTAGTTGTTATTCAAGTTAAGACCGTTGAATACCCTTGGTTAAAATACTGAATAATCATGTGGTCGTTTGCACAAAGAAGTGGTACCGCAGTATTGCATGCGATGATTGTTGAATTATTGATCCTTACGTAAAAAGGCACTACTCAATAATTTTCACAGTAGAATTCTTTGCTCAATATTTTATTTTATTGATTCAATAATTGTTGCATATGATATTTTATATTATTATTGTTTCAATAATTGTCACGCACGCATTTTTCCCATTATCGGATCAATAATTCATATTATTTGAATAATATTATTAGATAACATTATTGGCAATGTCTAGAAAGTTCTGCCAAGGAGAGGTTTGGTCACCTAATCATGCGCCAAAGAAGGAGAGATCCTTATCGAAAGCCCCCTTTTCTCGGGAATAAATTTGGTCATTATAAATGTGATTCTCAATATTATTTGTGAATAATTAATTATTGATTCATATGATAAGGAAATATTTATTTTATATGAATATAAATGATGGATTTATTTATGTGGTTATTAATGAAGGAATTAATGCCGAGATGTTTTATTTGTATTTTATCTGATTGGAGGTATTAAAAGATCAAATTCCATATTACGACTTTATTGTGTGAGTTATAATATTTAATCCGACCGTTGGATCGTTGTAATTTTTGGATATGTTATACATATATAAGTTGAGTATATGTCCACAAATTTTGAACCGTTAAAGATGAGCGTATAATTTATTATAAATTTTAAGAGGTGACCGATTCGTAAATTAGGTTATAAATGATTTTGGTGGAAAATTCTAGAATTGGTGGGCCCCACTTGTGGTTGGTGAAAAAATGTGAATTTTATTTCAAATGTGGTGGGTGGCAATAATAGCAGGTAAAGCCATCGTCGTAGCAGTCAAGTCCGCCTTCTTGGGCTAACATTTTCCTATAAATAGAGGGCTAAGTTAGAATTGAAAATCACACCGTAAACAAAGTTTTCTCTTTCTCTATATTATCGAGCGTATTTTGTGAGTATTTAGATACTTTGAGAGTTGTTGTTCAAGATAAGTTTCATTCAAAGATCACTCCCGACCTTTCCTTCCTAAGTAATCGATTCTTTGAGGTAAGGGATATTATTTTTTTCGTAAATGATATTATTTCTTCAATATCATTACGTCGAAATGTTGATCTGAAGTTTTATCAAATTTAGAACTTTTTCATGCTCGGGTTACTATTCATGAGTTACTTATTCACGAGTTACTATTCATGAGTTACTATTCACGAGTTACTATTCACGAGTACTATTCATGCGTGAAAATGTTTTTTTTCAGGAATTTCTATCTTTTGGTGTCGAGTTACTATTCACGTGATACTAAGACTATTCACGATACCATTTATTAATTATTCACGATACTAAGACTATTCAATTTAAAAAATAAAATTTCTTCACTTCGTCCAAAATATCTATTCGGATACTAGCTTTTGATCAGTATCCATGTTTGATCATTCTCAATTTTACACCACTATGATTATTTTGAGGTATTGTTTTACACGGATAAAACAAAGTACTAATCCTTAATCCTTAATCCTTGTCATTTTGTTTCACCGGATTCGCTTTTTAAAAATATTTTTCATCATCCTCACCTTAAATGATGATATTATTGAATATCTTTGGCCCGTAGTGCAAAGATGAATGATTTCTCAAGAATATCTTTGGCCAGTAGGCAAAGATGAACAAAGTTTAAATGAACATGACCGATCGATGAATATCTTTAGCCTTTAGTGCAAAGATGAACAGTGTTGAGATGAACACGATCGATTGATGAATATCTTTGGCCCCTGTAGTGCAAAGATGAATATTTGATTTGAGATGAATAATTGATTGATGTTACAGGATAAAATATTGATGATAGATCGTTAAGTTCATAGATTATAGTAGATTTCATTCTCTCACGTAACTCTTCTAATGAATTATTATTTCCACGCGAATATTGATCCCAAACTTGTTGCTCATTGTATTCTATCGATTTTTCCTCGTTGGAGACTAACGATAATTTGTTGTATATTATCTTAGTCATAGTATTCTTTATCGGGCTAGTTGAGCTCACCCTTTTCCTTGTTGTTCCATTTTTCTTCTCGTGAGGCGAGAATGTAGCGAGTACTTAGCCGGGTATGGAATGAAGGTTCTAGAGAGAGTTGTTTAGTAGTCCTCACCATTTTGTAAAATAATGTATCAATAATTATGATGGGGATTTATTTGCGTGTGGATATTGTCTGTAAGACAATATTATATTTAAACTCACAAGATATATTGTCGTATTTCACACCGACATTTGTATTATTGAAGTTGTAGTTTGCTTCTTGTACCATGTAATTGGCACTCGTGAATGGGTCTTGTGTATACCTATTTTGGGGGCATCACATCAAATATCTTGTAATCTGCTTTATCCATGCTTCCGCCTGTAAGTGGTTTTGCTCTCCTTAAACTCCTGTGGTCCCAGCCTCCTTGAATTGTTTAATGCGATGGCCTTAGAGTTTTCCTGTGTTTCCACCCCACGTTTTGGGACAGAGTCGCTCTGCTTTCTTCATTGCAGATAAATCGTATAAAGCCTCTCGAACATTTGATCATTCATCATTTGTCACTTTTGTTGTTTGCATGAGGATTGTCGCCTTCGATGCACATTATCCCGATTATTGATATGTGGTGAATCAACGATCGCTCATTGCTCCATCATTATTCTCAACATTCTCGGATGTCATTTTCGAATCATCGCCACAAAACAAAAGGTTAATTGACATATAATAATTTATCTCTATATTCTACCGACCAATAAAATAAAGACATAAACTTAGTAGGTCATACTAGTAAGGTATTCCCCGCTCTCCCTCCTAGTACTATTCTCACATCTTAGCCGTGGATCATATCCCTAAGCTCGATACCAACCGCGACGCCCCCAAAATTAGGTATACATCACCCATCTTGGGTAGTCGGATACATGGTACGTAATTTAAATACAACTTACTAATATAACTGCCGTGGTATAACATACGACATAAACCGTGAGTTTGAATACAAATATTGTCTACTAGATATTATACAAACTCAAAAGGAGTCCTTATTACAATTATTATCACACTATTTCACGTAATAGTGAGGACTACTAATGCTATCCTTCGGACCATTACTCCGCTCCCCGACTCGTCCCAAATTTATATTCTCATTTCAAGAGAAAAAAGAAGAAAGGGTGAGCTCAACTAGCTCAAGAAGAAATATTATGACTAAGATAATGCGTAATAAATTATCATTAGCCTCTCAACAAAGTTAAACCGATAAAATATAATGAACATCAAGTTTAACTACAAATGGAATCCAAAGAATCCATTAAAAGAGTCAAGTAGAAAATAAAATCTACTATCTTTTATGATTTAAAAGGTTTTTCATCATCATTATAGCATTTAGACTCACTTTAATAAATATTCCACATCATCGAATCACCCCGCGCACTACTACCAAGGATATTCTTTAGTATCACGACCACAATTATTCATGCACTACGGCCAAGAATAGTTGTGTATTCATTAATGGTCATGATCATGCCAACAATCGTCCATCAATGCACTACTACCAATCGAGGATTTTTATCACATCATTTGTAACATTACTACTATGATTACATTAAATAGTCTCTCGGTCATAATCATACCAAGTCCATCTATGCACTACAGTGCCACGTGACTTTCGAACATAATATAAACATGAGGATGATGACAATGATATAAGAATATTCAATAAAACAAGTTCAAGAATTATTTTATCCGTGAATTATTAACGCCCAAATTGTCAACACGACACTGCTTTTGTAGAGTAAAATTCAAGAATGATCGTAATAATATTTCCATGAAAAGATATCGGATGAAAACGCAAATATCAAGGATATTCTACTAATTTCATGGAGTATAGAAGTCAAAGTTTTAACCAACCGGGTATAATAAAGAATGGAATAACAAAAGAAATCACCACGCATGCGATAGATCATAGACAGCAAAAGTTATTCCAATGTAATAATAAATAACGGAACCGTGTCCTGTAAAACACACGCATGTGATGTTCCAACAGTAATAATAATAAAGACGGAACCATTCCGATGTAAAAAACACACATGCATGTGATGTTTCAAATGTAATAATAATAAAGATCAACCAGTCCTGTAAAAACACACGCATGTGATGTTCCAATGTAATAATAGAAGAATGTCACCAAGTATAGGTAAACCACGTGACTGAGTTATTCCAATGTAATAATAAGGAATGGAATAATCGTTCTCTCTTCATGAATACAAAAGAATAATATCCTTACGAGTATAACAAATAATATTCCTACCTTAGAAGAACCGAATATTGAAAAGTGAAGTAGCGTAAAATACTTTTCTTCTTTCTCTCTATAGTTTCTCTCTGTAGTTTCAATGAATTAAAGAAATAATGAAAGAATGAGCTTTTCTATTTATAGAAAAACCGAGGTGGCTCTTGGTCTTATCGAAGGGTCAAAATGACTCTTGGTAATATTGAAGAGACAACTACTATTTCATGGGGGGTAATTAACCTTTGGAACAATCAAGAGGCGCTTAACTCTTGGTAATATCAAGGGACAACTACTATTCATGGAGGGGTAATTACTATCGATGAAGGTAATTACTATATCGACGAAGGTAAATACTATTGAAGAAGGTAATTACTATCGACGAAGGTAAATACTATCGATTTAAGGTAATTACTATTCACAAAGGTAATTACTATTCACAAAGGTAATTACTATCGACGAAGGTAATTACTATTCACAAAGGTAATTACTATTCACAAAGGTAATTAATATTGACGAAGAGACTCTTAGATGATGACATATGGGCCCCCCATAAAATAATCAAACTTACCACAAACGCCTCATAATAGTACTCTTTATATACATCAAGGATTGAATAAATATTACCACAAATCATTTTATTTTTAATCAACACATTTTTAATCTTTCAACAATTATTAATCATTTATAACTTGTCGCCTCAATTAATAATATAACATATTATACGTATGATAATCGCAATAATTGAATCAATAATATAAGAGATATGACGCAAAGAATTATCAGTAGTAAATAATTGAGTATAGCTAAGTGACTTCTCACGTAAGATCAATAATCAATACCGCAGTGTCTTTACTACGTAACCACGCCAGACATCGTATTTCTACCACCGGGTAGTTCAATGCTTTTAACTAAGAACACCACCGCCGTTATTTTTATAGAAAGATAATTTTGTCGCTTTTCTACTACGACAATACTTCCGCTAGGGGGGTCCACCAATGATTGAGCCTTCGATTTAATAATCCCCGACAAAAAGAATATTCACGACCAAACTAATATTTTATAACAACTTGCTTACTTTTTGCAAAATTTATAAATATTACCTACAACTATAACATTATATCAAATTTATTCCATAATATTCAAAAATAATATTTATAGAAAATTCATCTTTATTTATAAAAGTCGGGGTCTTACAGGTGGTGCTTGTAAATATACTTCAAAGAAGTGGATGAAACACAACCCCGCCTTATGATGATGACACGAGGTTGTATGTCATTAGACATCTTGTATGATAGTGGCAAAACACCCTTCCAAGTTAAATTCACCTCACCCTCAACATCTATAGATTCATCGTTCTATTCCTCGTTATCCCCGCCGACCCAAATTTATACTTTTATTACACGAAAAGGAATCAGAAAAGCAAAAAGGGTGAGCACAACTAGCTCAAGAAAATATCACGACTAAAGATAAATAAATTATCAATAGCCTTCAACAAAGAATAAATCGTAGATTTAGAACATATGGTAGATGATAAAACTTTTCAACCATAGTTGCAGTGGAATGAAAGCGATCCATTAGAAGAGTCAAATAGACTATAAAGTCTATTATCTTCTCCATGTTAAAAGTCCACCAACAATGTTTTATCCTCGTAACATCAATCAACAATTCCTCGCCCACAATCACACGTATAACTCATAATCGTAATTGTAGTTCTAAATTCCTTTTCTCATCCAAGACGAAGATAATTTTTATCACCAAAACATCAAAGATTATGGTTATACCAAATCACAGCTTTATGTTCATAATCCCATTAATAAATTTATCTTTGCACTACTACCAAAGATATTCATCAACAAGTCATCTTTGCACTACGTGCCAAAGATATTCATCAACAAGTCATCTTTGCACCACAGTGCCAAAGATATTTATCACCGTCATGTTCATCTAAATATCCTGCTCATCTTTTCACTACGGCCAAAGATATTCATCGAATCATTCATCTTTGCACTACAAAAGCCAAAGATATTCGCTTATATCATCATTTAGGACCGAGGATGATGAAAATATTTTAAATAAAACGAATCCAAATTGAAAACAAAAGAACAAATATTAAGGATTCGTACTTTAAACAATTCCCGCTCAAAAATACTTCATAAATAACCAGAAGTGGCGTAAAATTCAAGAATGAAGACCAAAACATAGATCCAATCAAAGATAGTATCCGTAATAAATATTTTGGACAAAAGAAGAAATTTTATTTTTCTAATGAATAGTGTCAGATTCATGAATAAGTCGTATACGTGAATAACTCCGACACCAAAACATAGAAATTTCATAAAAATGTGACGCCCCAAAAATAGGTATACATCACCCATTCGAGTTGTCAATACATGGTACGTAAACAACTACAACTTTATTATTACAACAAGAAAAGCTGTGAGTTTGAATACAAATATTATCTTCTAGATAATATCTATACTCAAATAAATCCTCATCACATTTATTGATACATTATTTTACAAAATGGTGAGGACTACTAAACAATTCTTTCTAAAACCTTCATTCCATACCCCACTGCACTTTCGCTTATATTCTCGCCTCCCGAGAAGAAAAATGGAACAAAATGAAAAGGTGAGCTTTCAACTAGCCCGAGAAAGAATATTATGACTAAGATAATATACAACAAATTACCGTTAGTCTTCAACAGGAAAAATCTAATGTAATACAATAGACAACAAATTTTAAATCAATATTCATGAATGAAATAATAATTCATTAGAAGAGTTAAGTAGAGAATGCAAACTACTATCTTCTATGTATGAATTTAAAGTTCATCGCCTATCATGTTTCATCTAAACACTGCTCATCTTTTTCTTACTACCAAAGATATTCTTCGAAATCATTCATCTTTGCTTTCTACAGGTGCCAAAGATATTCAATAATATCATCATTTAAGACCGAGGATGATGAAAATATTTTTAAAGAAAGAATCCAAAATCCAGTGAAACAAAATGACAAGGATTAAGGATTAAGGATTCGTACTTTGTTTTATCCATGTTCAAAATACCCTCAAAAATAATCATAGTGGTGTAAAATTCAAGAATGATCAAAATATGGATACAATCAAAGCTAGTATCCGAAATAGATATTTTGGACAAAAAGAAGAAATTTTATTTTTCTTTGAATAGTCAGATATCGTGAATAAAGTCGCAGTATACGTGAATAAGTAACTCCACACCAAAAGATAGAAATTACCCAAAAAATCATCTTCACGCTTCATTGAATAGTACTCGTGAATAAGAATCTCGTGAATAAGAACTCATGAATAAGAACTCGTGAATAAGAACTCATTAATAAGTAACCCGACATGGAAAAGTTCCAAATTTGATAAAAGTTTCAACCAATATTTCAAAGATAATGATATTGAAGAAATAATATCATTTGAGAAGAAAATAACATCCCTTACCTCGAAAGATTAAGATTTCTAAATTGGAATAAAGGGTATAGTCTTTGAAGGAACTTGCACCGCCTAACAATACTCAAAGTATACTCACAAGAATACGCTCAATATATCGAGAGAGAAATAGAGAAAACTTCAATTTCGTGGTGTTTTTCAATTCTAACCTAAGCACCCTATTTATAGGAAAATGCTTAGAACACCAAAAGTAGAAAATTGAATATAATATTAATATATTTTTCACATTTTCTTTAGCCCACCTTAGACAAACTGATCTCAGCCCATTTGAATCACATGTGAGGCCAACTTAGTTGCAAAAAACGTTTTTCTCAAAATAATTAACTAAAACTCCCAAAATTAATTATTTGAACTTGAACTTCAATAATTCATAATAAATAGCCTTTTATCGTAAAATTCAAATCTCGAGAGTTTTTATAGGAAATTCAATTCTCTACAACTTTGCGAAGAAAGTTTTTCCAAATTCCAAATGTAAATTGACCGAAATCCACAAACAGGCGATTTTACAAGCTATAATCAAATTTCAAATAATAAATGGGGTCCAATTAAGCATGTTTAACATGTTTTAAATATTTATTGCAACAAAAATACTCTTCCTCCTCAGATACTCATATATCCCACATTCGTTGTAAAATATCACCATTATTATATTATTATAATATATAATAATATATTTAAATAAATTATTTTATCGTAAAAGATAAAATTTCAATTTTCAACAATTGTCACATTAAAAATTTTCTCCATCTATATCCACATAAAATCAATATTTTCCTTATCATATGAATCAATAATTAATTATTCACAAATAATATTACAAAATCACAATATTGACAACCGTGCGCCTCCTCGGAAAAGGGAGCTTTCCAATAAGAATTTCTCCTTACTTCTTGGTAGCAATTAGGTGACCAAACCTCTCCTTAGACGTAACTTTCTAGACATTGACAATAATGTTATCTAATAATATTATTCGGATAATATGAATTATTGCTCCGATAATGAAAATAATCGTAAATGACAATTATCAAAACAATGTTAATATAAAATATCAACGCAAAAATTATTAAATCAATAAAATACTTGAATAAGAATTACCGTAACCATTATTGAGTAATGCCTTCTTACGTAGAATCGATCAATAATCGCGAATAATGGTAATATGTCTTCTTGTGTTTTAACCCTTTGAGTATTTTAACAAGATTAATTCAGAATAACTACTACGCTTTTTTTAAACAACTTATATTTGTCATTTTCTTCATCCAATCGCTTTCCGTTATGGGCCCACACATGGTCATTACTGTCGTATTTAATATTCCCGACGCATTTAATATTCCACGACCAAACGAATATTCCCGACAAACAATGAATATTTTATAACCACTTGCTTATTTTGAAATATTTGCGTATTTTACCCTAACTATCCACATTAATCAAATCAACCCTTACTATTTCAAAATAATAAATAGAGAAAATTAAATTTCATTAATAATAAGTTGGGGTCTTACAACCTCCCTCCTTATGAAATTTCGTCCCTCGAAATTGACGTGACGCACTGTGTTTCAAAAGGTGAGGATACCTCGCTTTCATTTCCGCTTTCCAATTCCTGTGTCATTTCCTCTATAGCATGATTCCTCCACAAAACTTTAACTTGTGGTATGACCTTTCATGGCGTGGGACATGCTCCTTCCTTCATCCAAGATCTCTTGACAGTACCTCCTCATCACGTTAAGTCTCCTAGCTATCTCGTTTCGGTTCTAACTCTATAACGTGGTTCGGGTCTTTCACATATTTACGAAGTATAGATATGTGAAACACATTATGAACACGAGACATACTTTCGGGAGGTAACGCGAGTCTATAAGCTACATTTCCTACTCGGTCAAGAATTTGAAATGGACCAATAAATCGTGGATTGAGCTTTCCTCTCTTCCCAAATCTTGTAACTCCCTTCCATGGAGCAACTCATGACAATACATGATCCCCTACACTAAATTCCACGTCCTTTTGATGAAGATCCGCATAACTCTTTTGTCGATCTTGTGCCGTTTGTATCACGTTGTCGAATCATTTGGATCTTTTCAGAGTCATACGTACTAACTCGAGTCCCAACAATGTTGCTTCACCCACCTCGTCCCAACATACTTGGAGCGACACTTTCGTCCCATATAATGCTTCAAATGGAGCTACACCTATACTTGCACGATAACCTGTTGTTGTAGGAGAATTCCACCAATGGTAAATACTTATCCCAACCGCCTTGAAGTCTAGGACACGAGTCTTAATAAATCTTCAAGAGTTTGAATAGTCCTTTCTCGATTGTCCGTCCGCTTTGAGGATGGTATGCGAATCAATCGTAAATCTGCGCCTATAGCTTTTTGCAAGCTAACCCAAAATCTTGAAGTGAATCTTGGGTCACGATCCAAAACTATGGATACAGGCATGCCATGCAACCTCACAATCTCATTCACGTACATACTAAAGAAGACGTTCAAGTGAATAAGTCTCCCGTGACGGCAAGAAAAATGAAAGCGACTTGGTTAATCTATCAACAATAACCCAAATAGCATTGATGCCCCGAGAAACCGTAGAAGACCCAGAATGTAAATCCATGGTAATGTGTTCCCACTTCCATTTCTAATCTCAAGTGGTTGCAATGGACCCTTAGGTACCGGATGCTCGCTTTTACACGCCGACAAGTTAAACACATTGAGATAAACTTTGCAATCTCTTTATATTGTTCCACCAAAATGTATGTCAAGATCACGATACATTTAGTACTTCCGGATGGATTGCAAATGGTGTATTGTGTGCCTCCATCATAATCTTGTACTTCAAATCGTAGTCGTTAGGAACACAAAGTCTAGAGTGGACTCGAAGTATTCCTTCTTCATCAATTCTCGCCCCTAATAGCTCCTTCTTGTACTTTCTTCTTCATAATGACATCATTTCTCGGCCTGCGGTGGCTCGAAAGCAACCTTAACTTTTTTCTATTAAAGTTGGCTCTATCGTATACTTGACATCATCGCACTCGTTCCTACATATGATCTTCTACTCAACGCGTCATTACCACGCTCGCTTTTCCGGGATGGTATCAATAGTGTGGTCGTAGTCTTTCAATAGCTTGAGCCAACGTCATTTATGCCCGTATTGAGTTCTTTTTGAGTGAAGAAATATTTAAGGCTTTTATGGTCCAATATATCTCCACTTTCTCCCCATATAGATAGTGCCTCCATATCTTTAATACTGAAAACGATCACCGCTAACTCTAGATCATGAGTAGGATAATTCCTCTCATACTCCTTAAGTTGTCGCGAGGCATAGGCTATGACTTTCCCACGTTGCATGAGAACACATCCTAACCCTTTGCTCAAGCATCATCAGAGATAACAAATCCATCCGAACCAGATGGTATTGTTAGATCAAAAAAATAAGTCTCCTCTTAAGCTCTTGGAAACTCTTCTCGCATTCTTCGCTCCAAACGAATTTTGTATCCTTCCGAAGTTAGGCTGGGTTAATGGAGTAGCGATTCGAGAAAACCCTTCCACGAATCTCCGATAACGACCATTTAAGCCCAAAAACTACGTGACTTCGATCATCGACTTCGGTTGCTCCCAACTTTGTATTGCTTCAATCTTCACGGATCAACAGATACTCCATGTTTCGACATCACGTGCCCAAGGAATGCTACTTCCTCGAAGCGAACTCGTATTTCTTCAATTTGGCATATAGTTTGTTTTCACGAAGCCTTTGGAGTACGACTTCAAATGGTGCTCATGATCTTCACGACTTTTGGAATATATGAGGATGTCATCAATAAAAACAACAACTAACCGATCCAAATATTCCTTGAATACTTGGTTCATCATATCCATGAAAGCCAGCAGGAGCATTAGTCAATCCGAAAGACATGACTAAGAATTCATAATGCCCGTCTCGAGTTCTAAAGGCGCTTTGGAATATCCTCGCCTAATCTTCAAACCGATGATATCGAACGAAGATCGATTTTGAAAAGAATTGTGCCCTCGCTAATCGGTCAAACAAGTCATCAATACGAGGTGAGGATACCTATTCTTGATGGTGACATGGTTCAATTCCCCGATAGTCAATACAAAGTCGCATACTCCCGTCTTTCTTCTTTACGAATAAAACCGATGTCCAACAATTCCGGTAGTTGGACCCCAACAATTCCGGTAGGAGCACCCCAAGGAGATGTACTAGGACGAATGAAACCGATGTCCAACAATTCCGGTGGTTGGACCTTTAACTCCCGAAGTTCAATAGAGCCATTCGATATGGGGTTTTAGAAATGGGCTTTGTACCAGTTCAAGATCAATAAAGAATTCAACTTCACGTTACGGGGGTGAAATCGAGAAGTTCTTGAGAAATACGTCAGAAAGTCAATAACAACAGAATATTATTCAAATTTGACGTGTCAAAACTTCGATGTTGGGTTCTCCCAATTGCTTTCCAAAAAGAGAAATTCATATCATCTATTTTAGCCTTCTTAGACCGGACATCTCTTTCCACAATATCCACGTGTCGTGCGGCTTTTGCCCATGCATCACTTATTCTCACTCGTTCAGTTTTTCCTTCTTTCAAACTTTTAGATTCCATCTTTATCATATTATACTCTGCGCCAAAGAATGCTTCTGCTCAAGCATCACATATCGGGTAACACTGAGCTTGAATTGTTGCATCCTTTTTGCTCCACGACCGTCCGTCGCTCTTGATCTGCTCTTCTAACTCATGAATACGATTTTGAAATTCTACATTTTGATCATATAATACATCTAATAAACTCTCCTCAGGTACCTCTTCTTCCTCTTCTGCCTCACTCTCAACTGTTACCTCTGCGACTATCTCGGGATGCAACTATCAATTCTTCACTCACCACATTGATATCTCTAATTCCTTCTACGTCCCGACATCACATTATCATGGTTAGTGATTAGAGGTATCCCCACGCCTCATTCACTCCATTGTTAGCATTCTCAAATTTGCATTCTCAAATCTCGCCATAAAACAAGGGTTAATTAAGCAAATTAAAATATCACATAATATCCAGATATATTATAATTGAGATCAACAATTAAGCTTAGGTAAACACACTAGCGAAGGATTTACTCATCTCTCCTCATAGTTCTAATCCCGATCTCACGGCAGAGATCATATCCCTAAGCTCGATACCAAATGTAACGACCCCAAAATAGGTCCATTCCATCCAACCCATTCTCGAGTCGCCAAATACATGGTACGAAAAACAACTACAACTTTATTACAACAATTGTCGTGCAAAATACAACAACACATATATCATGTGAGTTTGGATACAAATATATACCAATGACAGTAGCAACCGTCGTCACAATGACACCTTACATAAAGGTATAGTCAAAAACTGCTTTAAAAATTAGAATCTTTGGGAAGTGCTCAAGAAAACCTTCAGATACGGGAGGCCATGCTTTTAGGTTATGGTAGATATCATATGGCCACGCAATTATCCTTGGTTGACCTAATAGACCCCAAAGAAAACGAGAAGATTACTATCATATTCTTCCCAATGATGAGTCTTCTCTTGATATATCATTATCTCCACCGCCTCTAATTGGGAATTAAACTCCAAACAAACACCAAGATTATATAGGTAGTGCTTGTAAATATACTCAAGCAAAGTGGATGAGCACAACCCCGCCTTATGATGACACAAGGTCAGTATGTCATTAGACATCTTGTATGATAGTGGCAAAACACCCTTCCAAGTTAAATTCACCTCACCCTCAACATCTATATAATACACCGCTCTATTCCTTTTTATCCCCTCACTCGACCCAAATACACTTTTATTACACGAAAAGGAATTGTAAAGCAAAAGGGTGAGCACAACTAGCTCAGTAAAGAATATCATGACTAAAGATAAATAAATTATCAATAGCCTTCAACAGGTAATAAATCAAAGATTTAGAACATATGGTAGATGATAAAACTTTTCAACCATAGTTGCAGCGAATGAGCAATCCATTAGAAGAGTCAAATAGACTATAAAGTCTATTATCTTCTCCATGTTAAAAGTCCACCAACAATGTTTTATCCTCAGTAACATTAATCAACAATTCCTCATCCCACAATCACATGTATAACTCATAATCGTAATTGTAGTTCTAAATTCCTTTTCTCATCCAGGACAAAGATAATTTTCATCACCTGAAACATCAAAGATTATGGTTATACCAAATCACAGTTTATGTTCATAATCCTACTAATAAATTCATCTTTGCACTACGGCCAAAGATATTCATCAACAAGTCATCTTTGCACTACAGGTGACCAAAGATATTCATCAACAAGTCATCTTTTTGCACTACTGTGCCAAAGATATTTATCACCGGGTCATATTCATCTAAACATCTGCTCATCTTCACTGACTACGGCCAAAGATATTCATCGAAATCATTCATTTCTTTGCACTATAGGCCAAAGATATTCAATTATATCATCATTTAGGACCGAGGATGATGAAAAATATTTTAAAGAAAACGAATCCAAAGAAACAAAAGAACAAATATTAAGGATTCATACTTTTTAAACAATTCCCGCTCAAAAATACTTCATAAATAACCAGAGTGGAGTAAAATTCAAGAATGAAGACCAAAACATAGATCCAATCAAAGATAGTATCCAGAATAAATATTTTGGACAAAAAGAAGAAATTTCATTTTTTCGGTGAATAGTGTCAGATTAGTGAATAGTGCGTGATATCGTGAATAGTAACTCGACACCAAAAAAGATAGAAATTTCACAAAAAAATCATCATCACGTTAAGACTGAATAAGAATAAATAGTAACTCGTGAAACTAATAGAACTCATGAATAGTAACTCCCGAATATGAAAAAGTTCCAAATTTGATAAAATTTCCAACCAACATTCTCGCATAATGATATTGAAGAAATAATATCATTTTAGAAGAAAATAACCTCCTTACCTCGTAAAGAATAAGACTTCGACCGGAATATCGGATATAGTGCTAAAAGAACTTGCACCGTATAGCAATACTCAAGTACTAAAATACTCAAAAAATACGCTCGATATTATAGAGAGAAAAGAGAGAAATCAGTAGTTTCGTGTGATTTTTAATTCTAACCTAAGCACCTATTTATAGAAAAATGCTTAGAACACCAAAGCGTAAAATTTAATAAAATATTAATATATATATATATATATATATATATAAAATTCCTACTCACACTTGACTTCCGAATTTCAAATCTAACAACACATGGGCCAACAATAAAAACGTTTTTCTAACAAAAATATTTAAAACTTCCAAAAATGATAATCAATTAATCCGAAACTTCAATAATTCATAATAAATAGCCCTTTTATCGTAAAAATTTGAATCTCGCGATTTTTTATAGAAAATTCAATTCTCTACAACTTTACAGAAGAAAGTTTTTCCAAATTCCAAACAAAATCGAACCAAAATCCATAAACGGGCGATTTTACAAACTATAATCAAATTTCAGTTTAAAAATGGGGTCCACCAACATGTTTAACATGTTTTAAACATCTTTTGCAACAAAAATACTCTTCCTCCTCATATACTCATATATCTCACATTCATAGTAAAAATATCACCATTATTATATTATTAAAATATAATAATATATTAAAATAATTATTTTATCGTAAAAGATAAAATATTAATTTTCAACAATTGTCACATTAAAAATTTTCTCCATCTATATCCACATAAAATCAATATTTTCCTCATCATATAAATTAATAATTAATTATTCACAAATAATATTACGTAATCACAATAATGACAACCAAAGCTTCCTGTGAAAGAGGGGCTTTCAAATAAGAATTTCTCCTTATCGGGCGCAAGCAATTTAGGTGACCAAACCTCTCCTTAGACATGTAACTTTCTAGACATTGCCAATAATGCTATCTAATAATATTATTCAAATAATATGAATTATTGATTTGATAATGGAAAATATTGTGCAAGGACAATTATTAAAACAACAATAATATAAAATATCAACGCAAAGAATTATTGAATCAATCAAAATAAAATATTGAATAATGAATTATCGTAACAATTATTGAGTAGTGCCTTCTTACGTAAGAATCAATAATTCAAAAATACTGTGCAATACCGCAAAGCATCGCAAGCAACAACGCCAGACATTTTACTTTACCCAATTGGTATTCCAACAAAGGTTAATTTGAACGACACGCCGTTATTTATAAAAACTTTAATTTGTCGCTTTCTTCATCCGATGCTTATTCATTATGGGCCCACAAAAGGTCACGCTGTCAGTATGAATATTCCCCGACAGAAAGAATATTTCACGACCAAACGAATATTCTCCGACAACAATGAGTATTTTATAACCACTTGCTTATTTTGAAAAAAATTCATATATCACCCTTAACTTTAACTTTTTATCAATTTAACCATTTACTGAATTGTAATTATAAGAAAAATTGAATACTTTTATTTCATAAAATTCGGGGTCTTACAATCTCCCCTCCTTATGAAATTTCGTCCCCGAAATTTACGCACTGGTATTTCAAAAGTCGAGAATACTTTTGCTTTCATTTCGATTCTATCTCCCGGTCATCATGATTTCTCCATTGCTCATCTCCCTTGATAAACTTCATTTGGGTTCCTCATTTGTTGGGAAGTCATGACAACCGCTATCCTCTCGAACTACTTTGGCTTTAACTTATGCAGGGCAAAAGATTTACGTCGTCATCACTACCGTTGAATATACTTTTCTATAGGCATATTCCTCCCTCAATCGCCTCGTCGTACTCTCTCGATTCATGATCTGAATCATCAATCTTCGATCCATATCGAATTCAGGTTGACCGCTCTGTACAGGGTAATTCAAAACTCGATGTTGGGTTCTCCCAATTGCTTTCCAAAAAGAGAAATTCATATCATCTATTTTAGCCTTCTTAGATCGGACATCTCTTTCCACAATATCCACGTGTCGTGCGGCTTTTGCCCATGCATCACTTATTCTCACTCGTTCAGTTTTTCCTTCTTTCACCAGATTCCATCTTTATCATCTTATACTCTGCCAAAGAATGCTTCTGTTCAAGCATCACATATCGGGTAACACAAGCTTGAATTGTTGCATCCTTTTGCTCCACGACCGTCTGTCGTTCTTCAGCCTGCTCTTCTAACTCATGAATAAGATTTTGAAATTCTACATTTTGATCATATAATACCTCTAATAAACTCTCCTCGTGTACCTCTTCTTCCTCTTCTTCTCTCACTCTCTTTGTTACCTCTGCGACTATCTCTAAAGTGCAACTATCAATTCTTCACTCACCACACGGATATCTCTAATTCCTTCTTCGTCTCGACATCACATTATCATGGTTAGTGATTAGAGGTATCCCCACGCCTCATTCACTCCATTGTTAGCATTCTCACCGCCATTCTCAAATACGCCATAAAACAAGGGTTAATTAAGCAAATTAACATATCACATAATATCCAGATATTATAATGACCAACAATTAAGCTTAGGTAGGACACACTAGCGAAGGATTTACTCATCTCTCCCTCCTAGTTCTAATCCCGATCTCCGCCAGAGATCATATCCCTAAGCTCGATACCAAATGTAACGACCCCAAAATAGGTCCATTCCATCCAACCCATTCTCGAGTCGCCAAATACATAGTGCGGAAAAAACAACTACAACTTTATTACAACAATTGTCGTGCAAAATACAACAACACATATGTCGTGAGTTTGGATACAAATATATACCAACCAACCATGAAGACGTCACAATGACACCTTACATAAAGGTATAGTCAAAAACTGCTTTTAGAAATTAGAATCTTTGGGAAGTGCTCAAGAAAACCTTCGTATACGGGAGGCCATGCTTTTAGGTTATGGTAGATATCATATGGCCACGTAATTATCCTTGGTTGACCTAATAGACCCCAAAAAAAAAATGAGAAGATTACTATCATATTCTTCCCAATGATGAGTCTTCTCTTGATATATCATTATCTCCACTGTCTCTAATTGGAAATTAAACTCCAAACAAACACCAAGATTATATAGGTAGTGCTTGTAAATATACTCAAAGAAGTGGATGAGCACAACCTCTGCCTTATGATGACACGAGGTTGTATGTCATTAGACATCTTGTATGATAGTGGCAAAACACCCTTCCAAGTTAAATTCAACTCACCCTCAACATCTATAGACCACCGCTCTATTCCCTCATTATCCCCGCCGACCCAAATACACTTTTTATTACCCCGAAAGGAATTGTAAAGCAAAAAGTGTGAGCACAACTAGCTCAAGAAAGAATATCATGACTAAAGATAAATAAATTATCAATAGCCTTCAAAAAGAATAAATCGTAGATTTAGAACATATGGTAGATGATAAAACTTTTCAACCATAGTTGCAGCGGAATGAGCAATCCATTAGAAGAGTCAAATAGACTATAAAGTCTATTATCTTCTCCATGTTAAAAGTCCACCAACAATGTTTTATCCCTGTAACATCAATCAACAATTCCTGTCCACAATCACATGTATAACTCATAATCGTAATTGTAGTTCTAAATTCCTTTTCTCATCCAGGACAAAGATAATTTTCATCACCTGAAACATCAAAGATTATGGTTATACCAAATCACAGTTTATGTTCATAATCCTACTAATAAATTCATCTTTGCACTACGACCAAAGATATTCATCAACAAGTCATCTTTGCACTACAGGCCAAAAGATATTAATAAAAAGTCATCTTTGCACTACAGGCCAAAGATATTTATCAGTTGGTCATGTTCATCTAAACACCTGTTCATCTTTGCACTACGGGCCAAAGATATTCATCAGAAATCATTCATCTTTGCACTACAGGCCAAAGATATTCAGTTATATCATCATTTAGGACTGAGGATGATGAAAAATATTTTAAAGAAAATGAATCCAAAGGAAACAAAAGAACAAATATTAAGGATTCATACTTTAAACAATTCCCGTTCAAAAATACTTCATAAATAACCAGAGTGGAGTAAAATTCAAGAATGAAGACCAAAACATAGATCCAATCAAAGATAGTATCCAGAATATATATTTTGGACAAAAAGAAGAAATTTCATTTTTCGGTGAATAGTGTCAGATTCGTGAATAAAGTGCGATACGTGATAATGTGAATAATAATAACTCGACACCAAAAGATAGAAATTTCACAAAAAATATCATCACGTTTAAGTGAATAGTACTAAATGAATAATAGAATCGTGAATAATAACTCGTGAATCGTGAATAGTAACTCAGCAGAATAAGAACTCATACGAAAAAAGTTCCAAATTTGATAAAAATTTCAACCAACATTCTCGCATAATGATATTGAAGAAATAATATCATTTTAGAAGAAAATAACCTCCTTACCTCTCTAAAAGAATAAGATTTCCGATCGAATATCGGATATAGTGCTAAAAGAACTTGCACCGTATAAAGAATACTCAAGTACTAAAATACTCACAAAATACGCTCGATATTATAGAGAGAAAGAAGAGAGAAATCTGTAGTTTCGTGTGATTTTCAATTCTAACCTAAACACCCTATTTATAGAAAAATGCTTAGAACACCAAAGCGTAAAAATTTAATAAAATATTAATATATATATATATATATATATATAAATTCCTACATTAACACTTGACTTCTGAATTTCAAAGATCTAACAACATATGGGCCAACAATAATAAAAACGTTTTTCTAACAAAAAATATTTAAAACTTCCAAAAATGATAATCAATTAATCCGGAACTTCAATAATTCATAATAAATAGCCCTTTTATCGTAAAAATTCAATTCTCGAGATTTTTTTATAGAAAATTCAATTCTCTACAACTTTGCGAAGAAAGTTTTTCCAAATTTCAAACAGAAATTGACCAAAATCCATAAACCAGGCGATTTTACGGTATAATCAAATTTCAAAAAAAAAAATGGGTCCACCAACATGTTTAACATGTTTTAAACATCTTTTGCAACAAAAATACTCTTCCTCCTCATATACTCATATATCCCACATTCATAGTAAAAATATCACCATTATTATATTATTAAAATATAATAATATATTAAAATAATTATTTTATCGAAAAAAGATAAAATATTAATTTTCAACAATTGTCACATTAAAAATTTTCTCCATCTATATCCACATAAAATCAATATTTTCCTCATCATATAAATTAATAATTAATTATTCACAAATAATATTACGTAATCACAATAATGATGAACCAGTCCGCTCCTCAGAAAGAGGGGGGCTTTCGATAAGAATTTCTCCTTCTTGGCACATGCAATTAGGTGACCAAACCTCTCCTTGATGTAACTTTCTAGACATTGCCAATAATGTTATCTAATAATATTATTCAAATAATATGAATTATTGATTTGATAATGGAAAATATTGTGCGGTAAAGGACAATTATTAAAACAACAATAATATAAAATATCAACGCAATAATTATTGAATCAAAAATAAAATATTGAATAAGAATTATCGTAATAATTATTGAGTAGTGAATTCTTACGTAAGAATCAATAATTCAAAATATACTGCAATACCGCGTGCATCTTGCAAGAACAACGCTTATTACTTTACTTTACCCACCGGGTATTCCAACAATGTTAATACTTGAATTACTACAGATTATTTATAAAAACTTTAATTTGTCGCTTTCTTCATCCCATGCTTATTCATTATGGGGCCCATAAAAAAGGTCGCATTCATCAGCATGAATATTCCCCATTGGAAAGAATATTTCACGACCAAAACTGAATATTCCCCACAACAACAATGAGTATTTTTTATAACCACTTGCTTATTTTGAAAAAATTCATATATCACCCTTTAACTTTAACTTTTTATCAATTTAACCATTTACCTTGAATTGTAATTATAAGAAAAATTGAATACTTTTATTTCATAAAATTCGGGGTCTTACAATCTCCCCTCCTTATGAAATTTCGTCCCTAAATTTACGTGCACTGTATTTCAAAAAGTTGAGAATACTTTGCTTTCATTTCGATTCTAACTCCGGGTCATCATGATTTCTCCATTGCTCATCTCCCGTGGTAACTTCATTTGGTTTCCTCATTTGTTGGGAAGTCATGACAACCACTATCCCTCGAACTACTCGGCTTTGACTTGTCTGGGGAAGCATTTGGCGTCATCACTACTGTTGGAATATACTTTTCTATAGGGCATATTCCTCCTTCAACTGCCTCGTCGTACTCCTGATTCATGATCTGAATCATTAATCTTCGATCCATATCGAATTCAGGTTGACCGCTCTGTACAGGGTAATTCAAAACTTGATGTTGGGTTCTCCCAATTGCTTTCCAAAAAAAGAAATTCATATCATCTATTTTAGCCTTCTTAGATCGGACATCTCTTTCCACAATATCCACGTGTCGTGCGGCTTTTGCCCATGCATCACTTATTCTCACTCGTTTAGTTTTTCCTTCTTTCACTTTTCGATTCCATCTTTATCATCTTATACTCTCTGCCAAAGAATGCTTCGCTCAAGCATCACATATCGGGGTAACCTGAAGCTTGAATTGTTGCATCCTTTTGCTCCACAACCGTCTGTCGCTTCTTCACATTTCGCTTCTTCTAACTTATGAATACGATTTTGAAATTCTACATTTTGATCATATAATACCTCTAATAAACTCTCCTCGGTGCACCTCTTCTTCCTCTTACGCCTCACTCTCACCAATTTTATTACCTCTGCGATTATCTCTAAAAAAGTAACTATCAATTCTTCACTCACCACATGGATATCTCTAATTCCTTCTTCGTCTGCGATATCACATTATCATGGTTAGTGATTAGAGGTATCCCCACGGTCTCATTCACTCCATTGTTAGCATTCTCACCGCCATTCTCTCAAATCTGCCCATAAAACAAGGGTTAATTAAGCAAATTAACATATCACATAATATCCATATATTATAATCGACCAACAATTAAGCTTAGGTAGGACACACTAGCGAAGGATTTACTCATCTCTCCCCTCCTAGTTCTAATCCCGATCTCTGGCAGAGATCATATCCCTAAGCTCTGATACCAAATGTAACGACCCCAAAATAGGTCTATTCCATCCAACCCATTCTGAGTCACCAAATACATGGTACGGAAAACAACTACAACTTTATTACAACAATTGTCGTGCAAAATACAACAACACATATGCTGTGAGTTTGGATACAAATATATACCAACTGTAGCATGTCACAATGACACCTTACATAAAGGTATAGTCAAAAACTGTTTTAAAAATTAGAATCTTTGGGAAGTGCTCAAGGAAACATTCGTACATGGGAGGTTATGCTTTTAGGTTATGGTAGATATCATATGGCCATAGAATTATCCTTGGTTGACCCAATAGACCCCAAAGAAAAAAACGAGAGATTACAATCATATTCTTCCCAATGATGAGTCTTCTCTTGACATATCATTATCTCCACTGTCTCTAATTGGGAATTAAACTCCAAACAAACACCAAGATTATATAGGTAGTGTGACGCCCCCAAAATTAGGTATACATCACCCATCTTAGGTAGTCAGATACATGGTGCTAATTTAAATACAACTTACTAATATAATCAGGTATGCATAATACGACATAAATCCGTGAGTTTGAATACAAATATTGTCTACTAGATATTATACAAACTCAAAAGGAGTCCTTATTACAATTATTATCACACTATTTCAATGAATAGTGAGGACTACTAATGCTATCCTCCCTGACCATTACTCCGCTTCTCGACTCGTCTCCAAATATATATTCTCATTTCAAGAAGAATAAAGAAAGAAAGGGTGAGATCAACTAGCTCAAGAATAATATGTTGACGTATCTCCTACTTCAAACCTCTTAAAAACATTCGCGCCCATTCTCTCTTCATTATCCACCAAGTGGAACGAACCGTGATAACTCCGCAAATTTTGCCTCGTATTGACACGGCCATATTGTTTTGTTCTAACTTGATAAACTCCACCTCCTTCACGTGGCGAATACTTTCGGGAAAGTATTTGTCGTTGAACGACTCTGGAACTTCTCCCAAGATATCTTCATCTGAAAGAGGTTGAGTACATTTTACCGATTCCCACTAGTAATCACTTTCTCTCAAGCGCAACATAAAAGGCGTGAAAGGAACCTTTTTCTCCTGGAGCATCCCAAGACATCAAATATCTTGGTAATTTGCTTTATCCATGCTTCCGCCGAAGTGGTTTTGCTCTCCCTTAAACTCCGGTGGTCCCAGCTCCTTGAATTGTTTAGCGGTGACCGCCTCGAGAGTTTTCCGTGTTTCCACCTACGTTTTGGATGCGAGTCGCTCTACTTTCATTGTTGCATAAATCGTAAAGCCTCCTGAACATTTGATCATTCATCATTTGGTCATTGTTGTTGTTTTACGTGAGGATTGTCGCCTTCACGATGCACATTATCCTCGATTATTGATATGTGGTGAATCAACGATCGCTTTGTGCTCCATTCAAGCTATTCTTAACATTCTCGGATGTCATTTTGAATCATCGCCACAAAACAAAAGGTTAATTGACATATAACAATTTATCCGCCCCAAAATTAGGTATACATCACCCATCTTGGGTAGTCGGATACATGGTACAAAATTTAAATACAACTTACTAATATAAGCGTAGGTATGCAATCGACATAAAGCGTGAGTTTGAATACAAATATTGTCTACTAGATATTATACAAACTCAAAAGGAGTCCTCATTACAATTATTATCACACTATTTCACGAATAGTGAGGACTACTAATCTTATCCTCTCGGACCATTACTCAGTTCCCCAGGCTAATCCCCGGCTATATTCTCATTTCACGAAGAGAACGGTGAAAGAAAGGGTGAGCTCAACTAGCTCGATAAGAAATATTATGACTAAGATAATGCGAATAAATTATCATTAGCCTCTGACAAATGTTAAAGGCGATAAAATATAATGAACATCAAGTTTAACTACTGTGAGAACCAAACGATCCATTAAAAGAGTCAAGTAGAAAATAAAATCTACTATCTTTTATGATTTAAAAGTTTTTCATCATTTTATATAGTGAGACTCGACTTTAATAAATATTCCACATCATCGAATCACCCCACTTTTCTGACGAGGATATTCTTTAGTATCACGACCACAATTATTCATACACTACGGGCGAAGAATAGTTGTGTATTCATTAATGGTCATGATCATGCCAACAAGCGTCCATCAATGCACTACTGACCCTTGAGGATTTTTATCACATCATTTGTAACATTACGGTTAATGATTACACCGAATAGTCTCTCGGTCATAATCATACCAAGTCCATCTATGCTTTCTACAGACCCACGAGATGACTTTCAACATAATATAAACATGAGGATGATGACAATGATATAAGAATTGAATAAAACAAGTTCAAGAATTATTTTATCCGGGAATTATTAACGTCCAAATTATCGACATGATCTTTGTTTTGTAGAGTAAAATTCAAGAATGATCGGAAAGAATATTTCCATGAAAAGATCTTTGGATGAAACGCAAATATCGAGGATATTCTACTAATTTCATGGAGTATAGAAGTCAAAGTTTTAATCAACTGGGTATAATAAAGAATGGAATAACAAAAGAAATCACCATGCATGCGATAGGCCCTTGCAGGCGAGTTATTCAACGAGAATAATAAATAACGGAACCGGTCCGGGCGTAAAACACCTGCAGACGGGATGTTCCAACGAATAATAATAAAAAATGGAACCAGTCCGGGATGTAAAACACAGACAGGATGTTCCAGCGAGAATAATAATAAAAGGCGGAACGGAATTCAAATTGTAAAACACAAACACCTGGATGACAGGATAATAATAAATAATAATAAAGAGCGGAACCCGAATTAAAATTGTAAAACACATGACGAGGATGTTCCAAATGAATATGAAGAATGTCACCAAGTATAGGGTAAACCACGTATAGATACGAGTTATTCCAATGAGAATAATAAGCGAATGGAATAACAACGAAGTTCTCTTCATGAATAAGAAAAAATAACACCCTTACGAGTACAACAAATAATATTCCCTACCTTAGAAGAATGAATATTGGAAAAGTGAAGTAGCGAGAATACTTTTCTTCTTTCTCTCTATAGTTTCTCTCTCTAGAGTTTGAATGAATTAAGTAAGAAATAATGAAGGAATGAGCTTTCTTTATAGAAAAAGCGAGGGTGGCTCTTGAGTGTAACGAAGGTCAAAATGACTCTTGGTAATATTGAAGAGACAACTACTATTTGCGAAGGGTAATTAACCTTTGAACAATCAAGAAAAGTCTTGGTAATATTGAAGGACAACTACTATTTGCGAAGGGGTAATTACTATTGACGAAGGTAATTACTATTGACGAAGGTAAATACTATTGAAGAAGGTAATTACTATTGTGAAGGTAAATACTATTGACGAAGGTAATTACTATTCACAAAGGTAATTACTATTCACAAAGGTAATTACTATTGACGAAGGTAAATACTATTGATGAAGGTAATTACTATTGTTCACAAAGTAATTACTATTCACAAAGGTAATTACTATTGATTTAAGAGATTCTTAGATGATGACATATGGGCCCCATAAAAATAATCAAACTTACCACAAACGTCTCATAATGGACTCTTTATATACATCGAGGATTGAATAAATATTACCACAAATCATTTTATTTTTAATCAACACATTTTAATCTTTCAACAATTATTAATCATTTATAACTTGTCGTCTTAATTAATAATATAACATATTATCTGAGATGATCTTGTGTGAATAATTGAATCAATAATATAAGAGATATGATCACGGCAATTCTTTGTAGCAATAATTGAGTATAGCTAAGTGACTTCTCACGTAAGCATCGATAATCAATACTGTGTGTCTTCTTATCTGCAACCACGCGTATTCTTGTACTTTTACCATTTGGGTAGTTCAACGGTTTAAGCGGTAACACCTCCGTAGTTATTTTTATAGAAAGATAATTTTGTCGTTTTCTAACTACGACAATACTTCCGTTATTGGGGTCCACCAATGATTGAGTAGTCGTCTGAATATTCCCACAAAAAAAAAGAATATTCCCACCAAGCCAAACGATATTTTATAACAACTTGCTTACTTTGCAAAATTTATAAATATTACCTGACTATAACATTATATCAAATTTATTCCATAATATTCAAAATAATATTTATAGAAAATTCATCTTTATTTATAAAAAGTTGGGGTCTTACAACCTCCTTCTTATGAAATTTAAGCCCTCGAAATTAGAATGCGTACACTGGTATGTCGAAGAGGTAAGGATACCTTGATTTCATTTGATTCTAACTCCCAGTCATTTCCTCGACATCGTGGTTCCTCCACAAAACTTTGACTTGAGGTATAACCTTGGAGCGTAGAATATGTTCCTTCTTATCAAAATTTGAGCAGGAACCTCTTCATACGTCAAATCTTCCGCTATTTAAATCCGGTTCTAACTCAATAATATGGTTCGGGTCTTTCACATATTTACGTAACATGGATATGTGAAAAGCGTTATGAACACGAGACATATTTGGCGGTGGTAAAAGCGAGTCTATAGGCCACAGTCCTACTCGATCGAGGATTAAAAATGGGCCAGATGAATCGAGGATTAAGTTTTCCTCTCTTTCCAAATCTTGTAACTCCTTTCCATGGAGCGACTCTTAACAACACATGATCTCTATATCCAAATTCCGTCCTTTTCGATGAAGATCGGCATAACTCTTTTATCGATTTTGTGAGGTTTTTATACGTTGTCGGATCGTTTGAATCTTTTACGTAGTCATCATACGTACCAACTCGGTCCCAACAACGTTGCTTCACCCACCTCATCCCGAGCATCTTTGGAGAACGACACTTTCTTCCATCTGGCGCTTGAATGGAGCCATGCGATACTTGCTTGATAAGCTTTGTTGTTGTAGGAAAACTCCACCAATGGTAAGAACTTGTCCCGACTCCCCTTGAAATCAAGGACCACGAGTCTTAATAGATCTTGAAGAGTTTGAATAGTCCTCTCATTTGTCCGTCCAAATGTCGAGGATGATATCTTAGAAAGCTAAATCGTGAAATCTGTGCCCATAGCTTTTTGCAAACTAACCCAAAATCGTGAAGTGAATCTTGGGTCTCGATCGAAACTATGGATACCGCATACCATGCGATCTTACAATCTCGTTTATGTACATCTGACGAGCAAGGCGTTCAAGTGTATAAGTTTCTCGTATCGGTAAGAAATGAAGCGGACTTGGTCGATCTATCAACAATGACCCAAATCGCATCAATGCCTTGAGAAACCTTAGGAAGGCCGTATGAAATCCATGGTAATGTGCTCCCACTTCCATTACGGAATTTCAAGTGGTTCTGATGGACCTTTTGGTACTTGATGCTCCGCTTTAACTTCGTTGACAAGTTAGACACCTTGAGATAAACAACGCTATCTCTCTCTTCATATTGCTCCACCAAAATGTATGGCGAATATCATGATACATTTGGTACTCCCGAGATGGATTGCAAATGGTGTGTTGTGCGCCTCCATCATGATATTATACTTTAAATCGAGGTCGTTAGGAACACAAAAAGTGCAGAGTTGACTCGAGTATTCCTTCTTCATCGATTCTTGCTTCGGCGTAGCACCTTCTTGCACTTTCTTCCTCATACGCGCCGACTCCAGTGCGTAGCTTGGCGACTTTAACTTTATCGATTAAAATCGGTTCTACTTTCGTATACTACGCTATCATCACATGCGTCCACAGAGTCTTTAACTCTATCTCCATCCTTTGCAAGTCACACAAAATGGGCTTTTGCGTTGACAATATCGCTTTTCGTGCTTGCATATGATCTTCTACTCGATCGTCGGCTACCACGTTAAACTTTTCGGGATGGTATTGGATGGTATGATCATAATCTTTCAGCGATTTCAAGCCAGCGTCGTTGTCGCGTGTTGAGTTCCTTTTGAGTGAAGAAATATTTGAGGCTTTTATGATCAAGTAAAGATCTCCACTTTCTCCCCATCTGAGTAATGCCTCCAAATTTTAAGTGCTGAAGACAACGGTACTTGCCAACTCTAGATCATGAGTAGGATAATTCCTCTCATATTCTTTGAGTTGTCGCGAGGCATAAACTATAACTTTTCCATGTTGCATGAGAACACATCCCCCTTTGCTAAAGCATCATCTTGTAGATGACAAATCCCTCAAGGCGGATGGTATTGTCGAGCAGTCTTTGAAATAAGTCTCCTCTTGAGTTCTTGAAAACTCTTCTCACATTCTTCGCTCAATAGAACTTTGTATCTTTTAAAGTCAATTTGAGTCGATGGAGTAGCGATTAGAAAATCCTTCCACGAATCTCCAGATAATAACCGGCTAAGCAAAGAAAGCTCGTGCTTGATCAGCGATTTAGGTTGTTCCCGACTTTGAATAGCTTGATCTTTCTTTGGGTCAGCGGATATTCCATGACTTGATACCACGTGCCCAAGGAATGCTACTTCTTGACGAACTTCGCATTTCTTCACTTGGCATAAAGCTTATATTCACGAAGCTTTTGGAGTGTCGACCTCAAGTGTGTTGCTCATGATCTTCACGGCTTTTGGAATAAATAAGGATGTCATCAATAAAGGCGACCACAAAGTGATCTAAATATTCCTTGAATACTCGGTTCATCATATCCATGAAGGCGGCGGGAGCATTAGTCGATCGAAAGGACATGGTAGGAATTCATAATGCCGTCTGGGGAGTTACGGCCGTCTTTGGAATGTCGTGGTTCTAATCTTCAATTGGTGATATCAAGACGAAGATCGATCTTTGAAAAGAATTTGGCTCCTTGCAATTTGGTCGAAACGGGTCATCAATACGTGGCAATGGATACTATTTTTGATGGTGACATGATTGACTCCAGATAATCAATACAAAGTCGCATACTCCCATCTTTCTTCTTCACGAATAGAAACAGGGAGCACCCCAAGGAGAAGTACTTGGGGCGAATAAAGCCAATGTCTAACAATTCCTGCGGTTGGGTCTTTAACTCACGAAGTTCAATAGGAGCCATTCGATATGGGGCTTTGGAAATAGGTTTTGTCTGGGGGTTCAAGGTCGATACAAAATTCAATTTCACGCTTTCTGGGGGTAGGCCGGGGAAGTTCTTGAGGGAATCGTCGGAAATTTATTAACAATAGAAATATCGTTCAAAAGCGGCGTATTTTTGTTTAAATCGTGACATGAGCTAAGAAAGCTTGACATCCGTTTTTTCAATAAGCGAATAGCTTTATGGCTTGAGATGGCCGTGATTGATTTTAATGGTTTGGTCGTTTGAATTAGCATAATAGGTTGATTAGGAATATGAAAGCTAACAACCTACGAAAATAATCAATTTTGCATGATAAGTAGTTAACCAATCAATCCTAGAATCACGTCAAATGCAAGTATTTTTAATGAAATAAGATCGACCGAGTAATGTGAGGTGCTGATTTGAACCAAACAAGACTTATAAGCGATGGATGTAATGAAGGTTTCTCCCAAAGGAGTTTCCACGAGATAAGTCAAATCTAATTTCTCGGTCAAATTTAATCGATGGCGCCAAGTAGGAGAAATAAAAGAATGGGTAGAACCGGTATCAAATAAAGTATAGACTTCATTAGAGTTTATGATAAGCTTACACGTGATGACCTCATTCGGGTTCCTTGCTCTCTGGGAGGTCACAACAAGCGCTCTCTCCCTTGCCTTCTAGGTTTTGACTTTTACGGAGCGGCCTTTGGTGCCTCCATCCTAGTTGAATTTGTCTTGATGGCAATACAAAATCGAGCTAAGTGACCTTCTCTTCCACAATTATAACATGCTTTGGATGGCATGGCGCGATTTGAATGATGTGTCCCTCTCCTCGCATTTGAAACATATGATAGGTGGTCTTTCTCCTTCCTTAACAACGGGTCTTTGGTCTTGGCGTCTTTCCATCATTGTTGAATCTCCTTTTCTTGAAATGTCCATTCTTATTGTTTTGGCTCGATTACCACAAAGTGGTTACCATATCTCGGCTGTTGATTCCCTCACGCTTGTTGTCACTTGCTTGATGACTACTCTCGTTTGTATTATAATTTTGTTGGTTTTGCTCTCTTTTAGTTCGTTGACTCGTTATCGCGCTCCACTAAGCGAGCCCTATTTACAACATCTGAATACAAACCACGGTTTATGAGAAATAAGATGTTGGCGTATCTCGACTTCAAACCTCTTAAAACATTCGCGCCATTCTCTCTTCATTATCCACCAGTGGGGCCTGGCCGTGATAACTCATGAAATTTTGCCTCGTATTGCGACACGGTCATATTGTTTTTTGTTCGAACTTGATAAACTCCACCTCCTTCATGTATGGCGAATACTTTCAAGAAAGTATTTGTCGTTGAAACGACTCTGGAACTTCTCCCAAGATATCTTGATCTGAATGAGGTTGAGTCGTTTCTGGAATTTCCACGATGTCTGCCTCTCTCAAGCGCAACATAAAAGGCGTGAAGGAACCTTTTGCTCCTCGGAGCATCCCAAGACATCAAATATCTTGGTAATCTGCTTTATCCATGCTTCCGCTTGAAGTGGTTTTGGCTCTCCCTTAAACTCCGGTGGTCCCGGCTCCTTGAATTGTTTAGCGGTGTGCAGAGAGTTTTCAGTGTTTCCACCTACGTTTTGGGCGAGAAATCGCTCTACTTTCTTTGTTGCATAAATTACATAAAAGCCTCTGAACATTTGATCATTCATCATTTGGTCGGTGTTGTTGTTGTTTGCATGAGGATTATCGCCTTCTGATGCACATTATCCACGATTATTGATATGTGGTGAATCAGCGATCGCTTTGTGCTCCATTCTTATTCTCAACATTCTCGGATGTCATTTTCGAATCTTACCACAAAACAAAAGGTTAATTGACGTATAACAATTTATCTCTATATTACGTGAGCCAATAAAATAGCACGTAAACTTAGGTAGGTCATATAGCGAAGAAGTATTCCCGTCTCTCCCCTCCTAGTACTATTCTCACATCTTAGCGGGGATCGTATCCTAAGCTCGATATGCTGTGGCGCCCCAAAAATTAGGTATACATCACCCATCTTGGGTAGTCGGATACATGGTGCAAATTTAAATACAACTTACTAATATAAGCGTAGTAGTATGCAATCTGACATAAAGCGTGAGTTTGAATACAAATATTGTCTACTAGATATTATACAAACTCAAAAGGTCCTCATTACAATTATTATCACACTATTTCACGAATAGTGAGGACTACTAATCTTATCCTCTGGACCATTACTCGTTCCCCAGGCTAAATCCCGGCTATATTCTCATTTCACGAAGAGAAACGGTGAAAGAAAGGGTGAGCTCAACTAGCTCGATGAAAAATATTATGACTAAGATAATGCGAGAATAAATTATCATTAGCCTCTGACAATGTTAAGCGATAAAATATAATGAACATCAAGTTTAACTACTGGTGGAACCAATGATCCATTAAAAGAGTCAGTAGAAAATAAAATCTACTATCTTTTATGATTTAAAGGTTTTTCATCAACTTGTTATAGGCGAGACTCGACTTTAATAAATATTCCACATCATCGAATCACCCCTGCTTTCTGACGAGGATATTCTTTAGTATCGCGACCACAATTATTCATGCACTACGGGCGAGAATAGTTGTGTATTCATTAATAATCATGATCATACCAACAAGCGTCCATCGATGCACTTCTGACCCTTTGAGGATTTTTATCACATCATTTGTAACATTACGGTCGTGATTACACAAATAGTCTCTGGTCATAATCATACCAAGTCCATCTATACTCTTCTGAATACGATGACTTTCAACATAATATAAACATGAGGATGATGACAATGATATAAAATTGATAAAACAAGTTCAAGAATTATTTTATCCGGGAATTATTAACGTCAAATTATCGACATGATCTTTGTTTTGTAGAGTAAAATTCAAGAATGATCGAAGAAGAATATTTCCATGAAAAGATCTTTGGATGAAGCGCAAATATCGAGGATATTCCACTAATTTCATGGAGTATAGAAGTCAAAGTTTTAACCAATTTGGGTATAATAAAGAATGGAATAACAAAAGAAATCACCATAAATGCGATAGACCCTTGCAGGCGAGTTATTCAACGAGAATAATAAATAACGGAACCGGTCGGTGTAAAACGCCTGAGACGGGATGTTCAACAGAATAATAATAAAAAGGCGGAACCGGTCGGTGTAAAACACCAGACGGGATGTTCAACGAGAATAATAATAAAAAATGCGGAACCGGTCCAATGTAAAACAAACGGAACTGACGAGACGGGATGTTCAATGAGAATAATAATAAGAATGTCACCAAGTATAGGGTAAAAAAACCACGTATCACGAGGTTATTCAAGAATAATAAGAATAATAAGCGAATGGAATAACAGTTCTCTTCAGCTTCAATAAGCAAAAGAATAATATCCCTTACGAATACAACAAATAATATTCCTACCTTAGAAGAAGATTGAATATTGGAAAAGTGAAGTAGCGAATATACTTTTTCTTTTTCTCTATATAGTTTCTCTCTCTAGAGTTTTGAATGAATTAAGTGAAATAATGAAGGAATGAGCTTTCTATTTATAGAAAAAGCGAGGTGGCTCTTGAGTCTTAACGAAGGTCAAAATGACTCTTGGTAATATTGAAGAAACTACTATTTGCGAAGGGGTAATTAACCTTTGGAACAGAAGAAGCGGTTAACTCTTGGTAATATTGAAGGACAACTACTTATTTGCGAAGGGTAATTACTATTGATGAAGGTAATTACTATTGACGAAAGTAATACTATTGAAGAAGGTAATTACTATTGACGAAGGTAAATACTATTGACGAAGGTAATTACTATTCACAAAGGTAATTACTATTCACAAAGGTAATTACTATTGACGAAGGTAAATACTATTGAAGAAGGTAATTACTATTCACAAAGGTAATTACTATTCACAAAGGTAATTACTATTGACGAAGAGACTCTTAGATGATGACATATGGGCCCCCATAAAATAATCAAACTTACCACAAACGTCTCATAACAGACTCTTTATATACATCAGGATTGAATAAATATTACCACAAATCATTTTATTTTAATCAACACATTTTTAATCTTTCAACAATTATTAATCATTTATAACTTGTCTCGATTATTGATTAATAATATAACATATTATCTGAGATGATCTTTGTGACAATAATTGAATCGATAATATAAGAGATATGATCGGCAATTCTTGTGATAATTGAGTATAGCTAAGTGACTTCTCACGTAAGCATCGATAATCAATCTGAGTGTCTACTTATCTGACCACAGCGTATTCTTTACTTTTTTTACCATCGGGTAGTTCAGCGGTTTTAACGGTAACACCTCCGTAGTTTATTTTATAGAAAGATAATTTTGTCGTTTTCTAACTACGACAATACTTAGTTTAATGGGGTCCACCAATGATTGGTAGTCGTCTACGAATATTCCCAACAAAAGAATATTCCCAGACCAAACGAATATTTTATAACAACTTGCTTACTTTGCAAAATTTATAAATATTACCCACAACTATAACATTATATCAAATTTATTCCATAATATTCAAAAATAATATTTATAGAAAATTCATCTTTATTTATAAAAGTTGGGGTCTTGAAAGGAATTGTAAAGCAAAAGGGGTGAGCACAACTAACTTCAATAAAATAATATCATGACTAAAGATAAATAAATTATCAATAGCCTTCATGAATAATAAATCGGAGATTTAGAACATATGGTAGATGATAAAACTTTTCAACCATAGTTGCGTGAATGAAGCGATCCATTAGAAGAGTCAAATAGACTATAAAGTCTATTATCTTCTCCATGTTAAAAATCCACCAACAATATTTTATCCTCAGAACATCAATCAACAATTCATGTCCACAATCACATGTATAACTCATAATCGTAATTGTAGTTCTAAATTCCTTTTCTCATCCAAGACAAAGATAATTTTTATCACGAAACATCAAAGATTATGGTTATACCAAATCACGATTTATGTTCATAATCCCACTAATAAATTCATCTTTTATTTGACTACTGGCGAAAGATATTCATCAATAAGTCATCTCTTTGCACTACTGTGCCAAAGATATTCATCAACAAGTCATCTTTTTATCCGAATAGGTATACATCACCCATTACGAGTTGTCGATACATGATGCGAAACAACTACAACTTTATTATTACAACGATAAAAGCGTGAGTTTGAATACAAATATTATCTTACTAGACAATATCTATACTCAAATAAATCCTCATCACATTTATTGATACATTATTTTACAAAAATGGTGAGGACTACTAAACAATTCTTTCTAAAACCTTCATTCCATTACCCAGAGCTAAATACTACATATATATTCTAGCCTCACGAGAAAAAAAATGGAACAAAAAGGAAAAGGGTGAGCTCAACTAGCCCGATAAAGAATATTATGACTAAGATAATATACAACAAATTACAGTTAGTCTTCACGGGGAAAAATCTAATAGAATACATAGGCAACAAATTTTAAATCAATATTACATGAGAAATAATAATTCATTAGAAGAGTTAAGTAGAGAATGCAAACTACTATCTTACATGTATGAATTTAAAAGTTCATCGTCTATCTTTTATCCTGTAACATCAATCGATATACATACGGAATCAAATATTCATCTTTTTGCTACTGAGCGAAAGATATTCATCGATTAATTATGTTTAATCTAAACACACATTCATCTTTGCACTTTCTGACCGAAGATATTCTTGAAAATCATTCATCTTTGCACTACGGGCCAAAGATATTCAATAATATCATCATTTAAGGCGAGGATGATGAAAAATATTTTTAAAAAAGCGAATCCGTGAAACAAAATGACAAGGATTAAGGATTAAGGATTAGTACTTTGTTTTATCCATGTTCAAAAATACCTCAAAAATAATCATAGTGGTGTAAAATTCAGAATGATCAAAACATGGATCTGATCAAAGCTAGTATCCGAATAGATATTTTGGACAAAAAGAAGAAATTTTATTTTTAATTGAATAGTATTATATCGTGAATAGTCTTTATCGTGAATAGTAACTCAGACACCAAAGATAGAAATTTCCCAAAAAAAAACATCTTCACGCTTCATGAATAGTACTCGTGAATAGTAACTAAATGAATAGTAACTTTCGTGAATAGTAACTCGTGAATAATAACTTCGTGAATAGTAACTCATGAATAGTAACTCATGAATAGTAACCCCCGAGCATGGAAAAGTTCCAAATTTGATAAAAAGTTTCAACCAATATTTGACATAATGATATTGAAGAAATAATATCATTTGAGAAGAAAATAACATCCACTTACCTCGAAAGATTAGTACTTACATTTGAAATCTAGGGTATAGTCTTTGAAGGAACTTGCTTGCCGTCTAACAATACTCAAAAGTATACTCACAAGAATACTCAATATATCGAGAGAGAAATATAGAGAAAACTTGGGTTTACGGTGTGTTTTTCAATTCTAACCTAAGCACCTATTTATAGGAAAATGCTTAGAACACAAAGTAGAAAATTGAATATAATATTAATATATTTTTACATTTTCTTTAGCCCACCTATAGACAACTGATCTCAGCCCATTTGAATCACATGTGAGGCCAACTTAGTTGCAAAAAAAAACGTTTTCTCAAAATAATTAACTAAAACTCCCAAAAATTAATTATTTGAACTTGAACTTGAATAATTCATAATAAATAGCCCTTTTATCAGAAAATTCAAATCTCGCGAGTTTTTATAGGAAATTCAATTCTCTACAACTTTGCGAGAAGAAAGTTTTTCCAAATTCAAATAAAATTGGCCAAAAAATCCTGAAGCAGGCGATTTTACACATTTATAATCAAATTTCGATCGATAAATGGGGTCCACAGAGCATGTTTAACATGTTTTAAATATTTATTGCAACAAAAATACTCTTCCTCCTCGTATACTCATATATCCCACATTACGTTGTAAAAATATCACCATTATTATATTATTATAAATATATAATATATTTAAATAAATTATTTTATCGAAAAAGATAAAATTTCAATTTTCAACAATTGTCACATTAAAATTTTCTCCATCTATATCCACATAAAATCAATATTTTCCTCATCATATGAATCAATAATTAATTATTCACAAATAATATTACAAAAATCACAATATTGTGACGAGGCGGTTCAGGAAGAGGGGGGCTTCGATAAAATTTCTCCTTCTTGGCGGCGCTGATTAGGTGACCAAACCTCTCCTTAGGCGAGAACTTTCTAGACATTGCCAATAATGTTATCTAATAATATTATTGAGATAATATGAATTATTGCTTCGATAATGAAAAATCTTGTGTAATGATTATTGAAACAACAACAATATAAAATATCAATATGACAATTATTAAATCGATAAAATCTTGAGCGATAATTCTTTGTAACCATTATTGAGTAGTGCCTTCTTACGTAAGAATCGATAATTGGTGCGATCTGGTAATCTTCTTGTGTTTTTAACCACAGAGTATTTTAACGATATTATTGCAGTAACAACTTCTGTAGTTATTTTTAAACAACTTATATTTGTCGTTTTCTTCATCCATAAACTTTTCGTTTATGGGGCCCACACATGGGCTGCTTGGCAGTAAATCGCGAATATTCCCAAAGCGATCTGAATATTCCACGACCAAGCGAATATTCCCAAACAATGATGAATATTTTATAACCACTTGCTTATTTTGAAATATTTGCGTATTTTACCCTAACTATCCACATTAATCAAATCAACCCTTACTATTTCAAAATAATAAATAGAAAATTAAATTTCATTAATAATAAGTTGGGGTCTTCTGACCTCCCTCCTTATGAAATTTAGTCCTCGAAATTGGCGTCACGTACACAGTGTTTGAAAAGGTGAGGATACCTACGCTTTCATTTCGTTTCAATTCCCGGTCATTTCTCTCATAGCATGATTCCTCCACAAAACTTTAACTTGTGGTATGACCTTTCTTGCGTGGGACATGCTCCTTCTATCCAAGATCTTGGCGGTACCTCCTCATCGTTAAGTCTTGGCTATCTCGTCCGGTTCTAACTTTCTATATACGTGGTTGGGGTCTTTCACATATTCTGAAATGCGGATATGAAACACATTATGAACACGAGACATACTCGGAGGTAGCTTGAGTCTATAGGCTACATTTCCTACTCGGTCGAGAATTTGAAATGGACCCGATAAATGCGTGGATTGAGCTTTCCTCTCTTCCCAAATCTTGTAACTCCCTTCCATGGAAGCAACTTCATGACAATACATGATCCCCTACACTAAATTCCGTCCTTTTCGATGAAGATCCGCATAACTCTTTTTCGATCTTGTGCGTTTTTATCGTTGTCGAATCATTTGGATCTTTTAAAAGTAGTAGTCATACGTACTACTGAACTCGGGTCCCAACGGTGTTGCTTCACCCACCTCGTCCCAACATCTTTGGAAGCGACACTTTCGTCCATATAATGCTTGAAATGGAGCCACACTATACTTGCACGATAAGCTGTTGTTGTAGGAGAATTCCACCAATGGTAAATACTTATCCCAAGCGCCCTTGAAGTCTAGGACCGAGTCTTAATAAATCTTGAAGAGTTTGAATAGTCCTTTACGATTGTCCGTCCAGGTTTGAGGATGGTATCTTAGAACTAGATAAATAATCCGTGCCCATAGCTTTTTGCAAGCTAACCCAAAATCTTGAAGTGAATCTTGGGTCACGATCCGAAACTATGGATCTGGGCATGCCATGCAACCTCACAATCTCATTCACGTCATACTAGCAAGGCGTTCAGTGAATAAGTCTCCGTGTCGGCAAAAATGAAGCGGACTTGGTTAATCTATCAACAATAACCCAAATAGCATTGATGCCTTGAGAAAGCCGTAGTAGGAAGACCGTAAAAAATCCATGGTAATGTGTTCCCACTTCCATTTGAAATCTCAAGTGGTTCTGACGGACCCTTAGGTACTAGATGCTCGCCTTTACGTTGACAAGTTAAACACATTGAGATAAACTTTGCAATCTCTCTCTTCATATTGTTCCACCAAAATGTATGTGAAGATCACGATACATTTAGTACTTCGAGGATGGATTGCAAATGGTGTATTGTGTGCCTCCATCATAATCTTGTACTTCAAATCGAGTCGTTAGGAACCTGAAAGTCTAGAGTGGACTCGAAGTATTCCTTCTTCATCAATTCTAAGCTTAGGAATAGCTCCTTCTTGTACTTTCTTCTTCATACGCATCGGCTTCAAGATTGGGTGGCTTGAAAGCAACCTTAACTTTTTCTATTAAAGTTGGCTCTGTCGTATATACTTGACATCATCGCACTCGTTCCTGCATATGATCTTCTACTCAATGCGCGTCGGCTACCGTTAAACTTTTCGGGATGGTATTGAATAGTGTGGTCGTAGTCTTTCAATAGCTCGAGCCAGCGTCATTTGCCTTGTGTTGAGTTCTTTTTGAGTGAAGAAATATTTAAGGCTTTTATGGTGCGAATATCTCTCCTTTCTCCCCCGTATAGATAGTGCCTCCATATCTTTAAGCGGCAGCATTCTTGCTGACTCTCTAGATCATGAGTAGGATAATTCCTCTCATACTCTTTAAGTTGTCATGAGGCATAGGCTATGACTTTCCCACGTTGCATGAGAACACATCCTAACCCTTTGCACGAAGCATCGGCATAGATAACAAATCCATCCGAACGGATGGTATTGTTAGAAACAGTCTTAAAATAAGTCTCCTCTTAAGCTCTTGGAAACTCTTCTCGCATTCTTACGCTCCAAGCAATTTTGTATCCTTAGAGTTAGGCGGGTTAATGGAGTAGCGATTAGAAAACCCTTCCACGAATCTCAGATAATAACCGGTTAAGCCCAAAAAACTACGTACTTGATCCGCAACTTGGTTGCTCCCACTTTGTATTGCTTGATCTTGGCCGGGATCAGCGGATACTCCATGTTTTGACACCCGTGCCCAAGGAATGCTACTTCCTCGAGCGAACTTCGCATTTCTTCAATTTGGCATATAGTTTGTTTTCACGAAGCCTTTGGAGTACCGACTTCAAATGGTGCTCATGATCTTCTTCGACTTTTGGAATATATGAGGATGTCATCAATAAAAACAACAACAAAGCCCGATCCAAATATTCCTTGAATACTCGGTTCATCATATCCATGAAAGCCGCGGGAGCATTAGTCGATCAAAAAAGACATGACTAAGAATTCATAATGCCCGTCTGGGGTTCTAAAAGCGGTCTTTGGAATATCCTCGATTCTAATCTTGGTGATGATATCGAGCGAAGATCGATTTTGAAAAGAATTGTGCCCTTACAAGTGGTCGAACAAGTCATCAATCGAGAGTGAGGATACCTATTCTTGATGGTGACATGGTTCGATTCAGATAGTCGATACAAAAAATCGCATACTCCGTCTTTTTCTTCTTTCTGAATAAAGCAGGGCACCCCGAGGATGTCTTGGGGCGAATGAAACCGATGTCCAACAATTCACGTAGTTGGACCTTTAACTCTGAAGTTCAATAGGAGCCATTCGATATGGGGTTTTAGAAATGGGCTTTGTGCGGGTTCAAGATCAATAAAGAATTGAACTTCACGTTACGGGGTGGGCCAGGAAGTTCTTGAAATCGTCGGGAAAATCGATAACAACGAATATTATTCAAATTTTGGCGTGTCGTGTCTTTATTCAAATCCATAACATGGGCTAAGAAAGCTTGACATCCGTTTTTCAATAAGCGAATAGCTTTATGATTAGATATAGCGATGATTGATTTTAATGGTTTAGTTGCTTGAATTAAATACAACGGGTTGGTTAGGAATATGAAAACTAACAACCTTACGAAAACAATCAATTTTGGCATGATGAGTAGTTAACCAATCAATCCAAAATCACATCAAAAGCAAGTATCTTTAAAGAGATAAGGTCAGCGGTAAGGTAATGGTGCCAACTTGAATCAAACAAGATTTATAAGCGATTGGATGTGATGAAAGTTTCTCTAGCGGAGTTTCCACGAGATAGGTCAAAGTCTAATTTCTCGGTCGAGTTTAAGCGTTGAGCACATGCGGGAGAGATAAATGAATGGGTATGCCGGTATCAAGTAAGGTATAAACTTATGAGAATTTATAAATAGCTTACCGTGATCACCTCGTTTGGGTTCCTCGCATTTTGACCGATCACAACAAACGCTCTTCTTCCGGAATCGTTGACTTTGACTTTTACGGGACGATCTTTTGAGTCACCGTCCCCATTGAACTAGGTTTATTTCTGCGTCTGATCTCGGCGATATGTCCTTCCTTTCCACAATTATAGCATACCTTGAGCTGTTGTGGGGCGGTTTGGTGATATGTCCCTCTTTCCGCATTTATAGCATATAATGGGTGGTGAGTTCTCCTCCCTAGAACCCGATTCTTTGCTTGCGTGTTTATCGTCTTCACATAGTCGTTGTTAAATCTCCTTTTTAAAATCTCCTCTCACTCTCGCTTCTTCTATTTTCATGGCCATGATTACCACCGGTGTGGTTACCATTTTGTCCGTCTGTTTCTTTCTCCATTTGGTTATCATTATTACATTGGCTACTTATCTACTACGATGCGATCCACGGTTATGGTCCCTCGGTTGGCCAGTACTAGATTATCTCGCTCTAATAATTGAGCCACATTTTTGACAACATCTGAATAGAGAAAAGTTTATGAGAAATGAGATCTTGGCGTATCTTAGGGTTTTCAAACCTCTAAGAAACATCCGCGTCATCGTTCCTCATTCTCCACCAAATGAGGTCTGAACACGGATAACTCTGCAAACTTTGCCTCGTCTTTGAGACACATCGTCGTTTTGTTTTGCTCTAATCGATGAACTCCACTTCCTTCGTATAGCGAACACTTTCGGGAAAGTATTTGTCATTATTAAATAGTTCTGAAAGCGTTTCCCAGAGACATCTTGAGTCTGGTGGATGGAGTGCAACTTCACAGACTCCCACGATGATGATCGCCTGCCACCACGGAAACATAAAGGTGGCGAATGGAACCTTCTGTTCCTCCGTGCATCCCAGACATCGAATATCTTGGTAATTTGCTTGACCCGTGTTTTACGTGTGATCGGATCGGCTTTCCCTTAAATTACGGTGGTCCCGACTCTTTGAAGCTTGCTTGGTGTGACAACAGTGAATTACTATCATTTCCTCCTATTTTGAACACGAGTCTCCCTCGTGCGATTTTGCATGAGCTACAAAAAAAGCTTCTAAACATCCCTCGTTCATCATCGCTTTCGTTGGTGTTGTTCACGGGAGGAACATTGCCCGACTGTTGCACGTTCTCCTCGTTGGTGAGTCTGAGCGTCTCCACGGTCTCATTTCCATTGTTAATATTCTCGATCGACATTCTCAAATCTTGTCGTAAAACAAGGGTTAATTAAGAAATCAATATATCACATAATATCCTTATATCTTGACCAACTAAAAAAAATAAGCTTAGGTAGGACACACTTTAGCGAAGGATTTACTCGTCTCTCCCTCTTTCTATTCCCGATCTCATGCCGAGATCGTATCCTAAGCTACGATACCAAGTGGCCCCCCCCAAAATAGGTATACATCACCCATTACGAGTTGTCGATACATGATGTGCGAAACAACTACAACTTTATTATTACAACGATAAAAGCGTGAGTTTGAATACAAATATTATCTTACAGACAATATCTATACTCAAATAAATCCTCATCACATTTATTGATACATTATTTTACAAAATGGTGAGGACTACTAAACAATTCTTTCTAAAACCTTCATTCCATACCCAGGCTAAATACTCATTATATTCTAGCCTCCTCGAGAAAAAAAAATGGAACAAAAAGGAAAAGGGTGAGCTCAACTAGCCCGATAAAGAATATTATGACTAAGATAATATCTGACAAATTACCGTTAGTCTTGACGAGGAAAAAATCTAATAGAATACAATAGACAACAAATTTTAAATCAATATTACGCGTGAAATAATAATTCATTAGAAGAGTTAAGTAGAGAATGCAAACTACTATCTTACATGTATGAATTTAAAAGTTCATCGTCTATCTTTTATCCTGTAACATCAATCGATATACATACGGAATCAAATATTCATCTTTTTACTTTCTGAGGGCGAAGATATTCATCGATTAATTCGTGTTCATCTAAACACACATTCATCTTTTTGCTTTCTGACGAAAGATATTCTTGAAAATCATTCATCTTTTTACTTTTCTGGGCGAAGATATTCAATAATATCATCATTTAAGGCGAGGATGATGAAAATATTTTTAAAAGCGAATCGATGAAACAAAATGACAGGATTAAGGATTAAGGATTAGTACTTTGTTTTATCCATGTTCAAAAATACCTCAAAAATAATCATAGTGGTGGTGTAAAATTCGAGAATGATCAAAACATGGATCTGATCAAAGCTAGTATCCGAAATAGATATTTTGGACAAAAGAAGAAATTTTATTTTTATTGAATAGTCTTAGTATCGTGAATAGTCTTGAGTATCGTGAATAGTAACTCAGAACACCAAAAGATAGAAATTTCCCAAAAAAAACATCTTCACGCTTCGTGAATAGTACTAATAGTAACTTCGTGAATAGTAACTTCGTGAATAGTAACTTCGTGAATAGTAACTAGTAACTCGTGAATAGTAACTCATGAATAGTAACCCAAAGCATGAAAAAGTTCCAAATTTGATAAAAAGTTTCAACCATATTTGACATAATGATATTGAAGAAATAATATCATTTGAGAAAAAATAACATCCACTTACCTCGAAAGATTAGTACTTACAGGTGGAATCTAGGGTATAGTCTTTGAAGGAACTTGCTTGATCTAACAATACTCAAAGTATACTCAAAATAATCACTCGATATATATATCGAGAGAAATAGAGAAAACTTGATTTACGGTGTGTTTTTCAATTCTAACCTAAGCACCTATTTATAGGAAAATGCTTAGAACACAAAGTAGAAAATTGAATATAATATTAATATATTTTTATAATTTTCTTTAGCCCACCTTAGAACAACTGATCTCAGCCCATTTGAATCACATGTGAGGCCAACTTAGTTAGTTGCAAAAACGTTTTTCTCAAAATAATTAACTAAAACTCCCAAAAATTAATTATTTGAACTTGAACTTCAATAATTCATAATAAATAGCCCTTTTATCAGAAAATTCAAATCTCGCGAGTTTTTTATAGGAAATTCAATTCTCTACAACTTTGCGAGAAGAAAGTTTTTTCAAATTCCAAATAGAAATTGGCCAAAAAATCCACAAGCAGAGGCGATTTTACAAGTATAATCAAAATTCGATCGATAAATGGGGTCCCATGAGCATGTTTAACATGTTTTAAATATTTATTGCAACAAAAATACTCTTCCTCCTCGTATACTCATATATCCCACATTAGTTTTGTAAAAATATCACCATTATTATATTATTAAAATATAATAATATATTTAAATAAATTATTTTATCGAGAAAAAGATAAAATTTCAATTTTCAACAATTGTCACATTAAAAATTTTCTCCATCTATATCCACATAAAATCAATATTTTCCTCATCATATGAATCAATAATTAATTATTCACAAATAATATTACAAAATCCTGATATTGTGACGAGGGGTTCAGGAAAGAGGGGCTTTCGATAAAATTTCTCTCTTCTTGGCGGCGCAATTAGGTGACCAAACCTCTCCTTAGAGCGAAACTTTCTAGACATTGCCAATAATGTTATCTAATAATATTATTAGGATAATATGAATTATTGCTTCGATAATGAAAAATCTTGTGTAATGATGATTATTGAAACAACGATGATATAAAATATCAATATGACAATTATTAAATCGATAAAATCTTTGAGCGATAATTCTTTGTAACCATTATTGAGTAGTGCCTTCTTACGTAAGAATCGATAATTGGTGCGATCTGGTAATATTCTTGTGTTTTAACCATAGAATTATTTTAACGATATTAATTATGGTAACAACTACTGCAGATTATTTTTTTTAACAACTTATATTTATCGTTTTCTTCATCCAATCGCTTTCAGTTATGGGGCCCACACATGGGCTGCTTGGTCGTCTGCGAATATTCTCAAATATAATATTCTCGAATATTCCCGACGACATCTGAATATTCCGACGACGACGAATATTCCCAAATGACAATGAATATTTTATAACCACTTGCTTATTTTGAAATATTTGCGTATTTTACCCTAACTATCCACATTAATCAAATCAACCCTTACTTATTTCAAAATAATAAATAGAAAAATTAAATTTCATTAATAATAAGTTGGGGTCTTAACTTGCACCGTATAAATACTCAAGTACTAAAATACTCACAAAAATACTTTGATATTATAGAGAGAAGAGAGAGAAATATGTAGTTTACGTGTGATTTTTAATTCTAACCTAAGCACCCTATTTATAGGAAAATGCTTTAAACACCAAAGATGAAAATTTAATAAAATATTAATATATATATATATATATATATATATATATATATATATTTCTACAATATAATTCGACTTTTTTCAAACATCTAACAACACATGGGCCAACAATAAAAACGTTTTTCTAACAAAAAATATTTAAAACTTCCAAAAATGATAATCAATTAATCCTAACTTCAATAATTCATAATAAATAGCCATTTTATCGAAAAATTTGAATCTCTTAACTTTTTATAGGAAATTCAATTCTCTACAACTTTTCGTAAGAAAGTTTTTCCAAATTCCAAACAAAATTGACCGAAATCCATAAACAGACGATTTTACGGTATAATCAAATTTCGATCGAAAAAATGGGGTCTCTGAAGCATGTTTTAACATGTTTTAAACATCTTTTGCAAAAAAAATACTCTTCTTCCTCATATACTCATATATCTCACATTCATAGTAAAAATATCACCATTATTATATTATTAAAATATAATAATATATTAAAATGAATTATTTTATCGAAAAAGATAAAATATTAATTTTCAACAATTGTCACATTAAAAATTTTCTCCATCTATATCCACATAAAATCAATATTTTCCTCATCATATAAATTAATAATTAATTATTCACAAATAATATTACGTAATCACAATAATGATGACCAGTAGCTCCCGGGAAAGAGGGGGCTTTCCGATATGAATTTTTATTCTTGGCAGCATGATTAGGTGACCAAAACTCTCTCCTGTAGATGAAACTTTCTAGACATTGCCAATAATGCTATTTAATAATATTATTCAAATAATATGAATTATTGATTTGATAATGGAAAATACTTGTGCAAAGTGACAATTATTAAAATAACAATAATAAAAAATATCAACGCAAACAATTATTGAATCAAAATAAAATATTGAGCAAGAATAATTCTTTAGAACAATTATTGAGTAGTGCATTCTTACGTAAGAATCAATAATTCAAAATATCTTAATCACCGTACTGGTATCTTCTTGTCTGACAACGCCGTATTACTTTACTTTACCCCATTTGGGTATTCCAAAAGTGTTAGCAGTAGAACGATTACGCCATTATTTATAAAAAACTTTAATTTGTCGTTTTCTTCATCCCATAGCTTATTCTCATTATGGGGCCATTAAAATGCAACCGTCATATGAATATTCCCCAACGGGAAGAATATTTCACACCACGAAACGAATATTCCCTGAATGAATGAGTATTTTTTATAATCACTTGCTTATTTTGAAAAAATTCATATATCACCCTTAACTTTAACTTTTATCAATTTAACCATTTCTACGAATTGTAATTATAAGAAAAATTGAATACTTTTATTTCATAAAATTCGGGGTCTTACAGGTAAATTAGGAAAAAATAGTGCAATATTGCATAGAGATTCCAAAACGACACATATATAGAATAAAATTAAACTCCCTAAAACGTCATTTAATCTGAATAGGAGGGAGTAATAGTTTTCAACTTCCCATAAAGGGGTAGTGATGGAATTTCACACAGATTTTAATTATTAAATGATAGTATTAAATGAATTTCTTAATCCATGTGCAAAAACTTTAAAGGACACTTATTTAGAAATGGAGGGAGTAAGATATAGTTTTGTTGTGCATTATAGGGTGTGAAGAATACACAATCTAAAATATCGAAAATTGCTTTCATAAAGTAATGAAAACTTAGTGAAGACTCATAAATCTTAATTAAAAAGTTGCAGAAAAATGGACAATACAACTCCAAAAAACAAGGGAAAAATGCAATTTATATCGCAAGCTACAAAGTGCAAATTCTAGTTGGAGTGTACTAAATTTTTGGGAGGGAAAAGGAATGTTGAGAGGCTGAAATTAATTTAAGATTGGAAGGCTCAAGACTACTAGGTAAAAGGGAACAATAATGGGTACTTGGATTGAATTGGTTGAAAATCTGTAGAAGGTGGTAGACAAAATTAGTAATGTCAGTCCATATATGATATATCCCTATCAAAAAATAATAATGCCTCTATAAGAAAGCTTTTGAATTGTACAAAAATTTGGCACAAGTGGAGATGAAAGACTATTCTCAGTGGTTTCTATGTATTGTTTTTATATAAAAGGGAATATTCAAGGGATGAACCCGACGGAATTCAATCAATTACTAATAAATGGAGTCACCTTTTTTGAAATATTCAACTAACTGGTATACTAGTCAAGTTCAATCAATTACCATCTATTTTTCCAACCATTTATTGTGGTATAGAAAAATCTGTGTGGAAAATATGAAATTCAGCCAATTTAAAATGTGTACAAGAATTGTACATCTTTCTGCTTTATGGAAACAATGGCTGCTAAAACCCTTGTCTGGTCAGTTTTTTTTGGCCTTGCCATAATAGTTTCTGCTCAAACAACTGCTAACAGAATTGAGATTGGTTCCAGCATCAGTATCGGGACCAATTCCTCGTTGAAATCTCTCTCTGCTGAGTTTGCTTTCGGGTTCTATCCTCTTGCTAATGGTCTCTTTCTAGTTGGTATATGGTTTGATAAAATCCCAAACAGAACACTAGTCTGGTCAGCAAACAGGGATGATCCGGCACAAGTTAGATCAACCATCAATCTGAAACTTAATGGCCAACTTGTGCTCACACACTCAAATGGGACTGAACTTCAAATATACAATGGCACAAACACAAGTTCAGGTACTTTGCAAGATGATGGCAATTTTGTCTTACAAGATTCTTCTTCAAGAGTTATTTGGCAGAGTTTTAATTTTCCTACAGACACCATTTTGCCTGGTCAAGTTCTAGTTCAGGGGCATAAGCTGTTTTCCAATGCTAATGGAACAGTGGATTACTCAACTGGAAGGTTCATGTTAGAACTTCAAAATCTTGATGGCAACGTGGTTATGTCTGCATATCGGTTTATTGAACCTGGTTACTGGGACGCTAAAACTAACGGTAACATGAATATCAGTCTAGTGTTCAACCAGAGCACTGCTTCTATCTATGTTGCGAACAGAACTTCAATCCTATACAATATGAAGTCAACAGTTCCTGGTCCAGTTCAGGACTACTACCACCGAGCCACGATCACTGATAGTGGAAATTTCCAACAATTTGTGTACCGTAAAGAAAATGGCAGCAGCAGATGGAGTGTCGTTTGGCAGGCCATTTCAGAGCCCTGCACGGTGTCCAATATTTGTGGGGTGTTTGGATTTTGTACATCTCTTAGTGATGGAACATTTACTTGTTCTTGCTTACCCGGGTACATTCCTTGGAATCCAAACAATCCCTCCAAAGGGTGCTACCCGAATTTTGTGAAGGATTTTTGCGATCCTAATGTTTTGGTTTCAGATTTTACCGTTGAAACAATTGACAACACTGATTTTCCAAATGGGGAATTTGCGGATATGGCAATAATCACCCAGAGTGATGCGAATAGTTGCAAGAAGGCGGTGATGGATGACTGTTATTGCAGTGCTGCTGTTTTTGATCGAGAGTCTAGATGTTTTAAGAAGAGGATGCCTTTATTGAATGCTAGAAGGAGCTATCCTTCTACAAACAATAGAGTGGCATTCCTCAAAGTTCCAAAAGCAAATAGCACTTTGGAAGTTCCAAAACGCCATATGGATTCTCCGTCGAAGTTTGTTCTTATATTAAGCATGTCAATCTGTTCAACACTAGCAATAGTATTTGCAGTGACCGCAATATACCATCACCCTCTAACGCAGAGGTACAGACACTTGGATCCTCCTCCAAAGCCGAAGCCAATGGAGCTAAATCTGAAGGCCTTTTCGTTCCAGGAGTTGAATGAAGCAACAAATGGGTTCAGGAACAAATTAGGCAGAGGAGCTTTCGGGACTGTTTACAGTGGTGTATTAAGACAAGAGGAAGAAAATCAAGTTGAGAGAATTGCCGTAAAGAAGTTAGAGAAAGTGATTGAACAAGGTGAGAAAGAATTCTTGACAGAAGTCAAGGTAATAGGCCTAACACATCACAAGAATCTGGTTCGGCTAGTTGGGTTTTGTAATGAAAACAATCATAGGCTTCTTGTGTATGAGCTGATGGAAAATGGGACATTGTCTAGTTTCCTGTTTACTGAAGGGAAAAAACCTAGCTGGGAATATAGAGCTGAAATCGTGCTTGGAATTGCAAGAGGATTGCTATATTTGCATGAAGAATGTGAAACACAGATCATTCACTGTGACATAAAGCCTCAGAATGTGCTCCTTGACAATAATCTTATCGCGAAGATTGCAGACTTTGGCCAAGCGAAGCTTCTAATGAAAGATCAAACTCGTACGAGCACCAATGTGAGAGGGACAATGGGTTATATGGCACCAGAGTGGCTTAAAAATGCACCAGTGACCAACAAAGTAGATGTTTACAGCTTCGGTGTAATGTTGCTTGAGATTATTTTTTGCAGAAGACACTTGGAGTTGTACACATCGGAGGAAGATAGTGAAGGAGTTGAAATGATTCTAACGGATTGGGTTCTACACTGCGTGAGAGCTGAGAGTTTGAGAGATGCTGTGAGTGATGATAATGAAGTTTTGAGTGATTTCAGGAGGTTCGAGAGGATGACCATGGTTGGGTTATGGTGTCTATGTACAAACCCAATCCTTCGGCCATCTATGGGGAAGGTTGTGCAGATGATGGAAGGAATTATTGAAGTTGGAGTACCTCCTTTAATTGATGCACAAATGTTTTAGTAGGTAATTGTTGGTAACTAATTATGTTTGTATTTTCCTTTTGTTTTGATCTTTTTGTTGTTTTTTTTATCCGAATGTGATCTTTCTTCCTTATGTACCATGGGACTGGCTGAACCAATAACATTTCCAGTCTTTACATTGATATCGGGTGTTATATAATTAAATTAATGATGAAGGGTTTGTATCCATAATGTGCTTCATCTGGTGCATTTAGTTTGTAAACCACAGCAAGATAAAACCACTACGTCAGAAGGTCAAAACATGTATTGCCTTGGGGTTTCCGTAATCATCAGTCTTAAGAATGTTTCCCGTCTTGTCAAATCTTCGGCGCTGGGATAATAATCTGGTTCAAGTGCTGGTCAAGCTGCTTTTTTTTTTCTTTTTCTTATGGTTCTTGATTTCATACAGCCTCTTCCTTTTTCGTTTGCAACTTTGTTCCTTTTTATATTTGCTAATGTAGCAACTTTAAATGATGTGCCCAATAGGAGTGTTAATGAATCTAATCATCTATATCTGTGATTTAGTTTGAGATATTTAATGTTCTGAATCTGAAAATGAGGGCCAGTTCAACCTATTTAGTTTGAGTTCATAAAAAAGAAAATACAGTCAAAAGAATATGATCCGAGTGCAATTTAATTTATCTGAGTATAAAATAAAATTTGATTGATGTTCGTCGAGTCGAGTTCGAATTGAGCCTTAATTTGAACCTTTTGAACTAACAAATTTGAGGAGTTTCGAGTTTATGGAACTTTAATATTTCAGAGTTGAATGAGTCCGAAGCCTTAGTAAGAACTACTGAATAAATTCACTGTAATACTTTATCAACAAATCAGAGTGGCGCAGCGGAAGCGTGGTGGGCCCATAACCCACAGGTCCCAGGATGGCTCTGATAGAGTCTGTTTTTCCATTTACTTTTTTCCGCCGTGGGGATTTGGGAAATTGGATTCGGCCACCAGCAAGTTTTTTTCTTTCGGCTTAAATATGTTTCAAATTATCTGACATATTCCATTTTGGTAATTCATATTTTGATTTTGTCAATTAAATAATTCAATTATTGATTTTTTCAATTTCATTCAATTAGTATGCCATAGTTGATATGATATGTAACAAAAAAAAATAATTTTTAAATTTTGATTAAACATTTATTATACATTAAAGGGCAAAATGGTCAAATCACTTTATACTAACCATTAAATCTAAACATTTTCTTCTCTTAAAGTAAATCAATTTTAAATCAAAACAATCAGATTTGATAGATTGGAAACAACACAAGATGGAAACAACCCAAGATTTCTCAGCCACAAACAAAGAGATCAATAACAATAAATGTGACGCCTCTTTGAAATTAGGTATATCGCCACCCATCTTGGGTCGCCACTTATATAGTAACATAAATTCAAATACAACTTACTAACCTAATCGTAGGTATGCAATACGACATAAACCGTGAGTTTGAATACTGAATATTGTCTCATAGATATTATACAAACTCAAAAGCGAGTCCTCATTACAACTATTATCACACTATTTCACGAATAGTGAGGACTACTAATCTTATCCTCCTGGACCATTACTCCGCTCCCGACTGTCTCAAATGCTATGTTCTCATTTCCAAGAGAACAAAGTGAAAGAAAGGAATTGAAATTTAACTAAATTTCAAGAAGAAATATTATGACTAAGATAATGCGAGAATAAATTATCATTAGCCTTCAACAAATATAAAACCGATAAAATACAATAGACAAATAACCAGGTTTAAGCTGCAGCTTAATATCGCAATCCATTAAAAAAAGTCAAGTAGAAATAAATATCTACTATCTTTTAGGTTTTAAAGGTTTTTCATCAATTTTTTTTATCGAGACTCAACAATAAATAAACCACCACATCTAATCATCCCTTGTATCTACGATCGAGGATTTTCATCAAATTATCAATGGTCATGACTATACCGAATCACCCCCGTCATAATCATACCAAAAACTATCCATCATCGCATTGCATTCTGAACAATCGAGACTTTTATCACATCATTTATAATGGCCACGATTATCTTAGAATGATCCTCAGTCATAATCGTACTAAGTTTCATCTATCTTATCGTAAAGCCAAAAAGATAACATAATATATCGTGAGGATGATGATGATGACATAATAATTCAATAAAACAAAATTCAAGAATTATTTTATCCGAGAATTAATAACTTCCAAATTGTCAACAACGAATCTTTGTTTTTAGTAGAGTAAAATTCAAGAATGATCGAAGAATATTTCCATGAAAAGATCTTTGGATGAAATTTGAAATATCGAGGATATTCTACTAATTTCATGGAGTATAAAGTCAAAGTTTTAACCAACCCAGGGTATAATAAAGAATGGAATAACAAAAGAAATCACCACGCATGCGTGCAGTCTCGGATGTATGCGGTTATTCCAATGAGATAATAATAACGAAACCGGTCGGTGAAATTCACAATCGACAAGGATGATCCAACGTAATAATAAATGTTTGAATAATAAACAATGGAACCAGGTCCTGTAAAACACACGCATGCGAGATATTCCAATGTAATAATAAATGCGGAATAATAAACAATGGAACCAAGAATCCATGTAAAACACACATGATGCGATATTCCAATGTAATAATAAAGAATGGAATAACGAGAAGAAGATCACCAAGTATAGGGGATTCAGCATATACAAAGTTATTCCAATGTAATAAATAAGGATGGAATAACATAAGATTTCACCAAAGTATAGGGTATCTGCATATACAAGGTTATGTATAGGGTATACTACTTTTTTACATGTTATTCCAATGTAATAATAATGAATGGAATAACAGAGGGATTTCACCAAGTATAGGGTATGTGGCAGATACGAAAGTTATTCCAATGTAATAATAAAGAATGGAATAATCAAGTTCTCTTCATGAATAAAATGAATAATATCCCTTACGGATACAACAAATAATACCCTTCTTACCGTAAAAAGACACTTGGATATCAAAGTAGTGAAGTACGTAATACACTTCTTCTTTCTCTCTATAGATTTTCTCTATATAAACCTCTATAATTTCTCTCTAGAGTTTTCAAATGAATTGAAAAGAAAATAATGAAGGAATGAGCTTCATTTATAGGAAAATAGAATGCATAGTAATTAATCCATGAATCGGTCCAGGATTGATTTACTTTTTAATCTGACGGTCCATATTTAAAGCAAAATCTTTAAATAAAATATAATATATTCTATTTATATAAAAACATTTTACTATCTGAAACACTACGCAACATTTATACGCAAAACACTACGCAAAAATACTATGCAACACTATCATAATAAAATATAATATATTCTATTTATAGAATAACTTTAATAAAGTATTACATTTTATATAAAAGATGTTTACGCTTTATTACGTTAATAATCTGAATAAAACAAAACGTCATTATCGCTATAATAATTCATATTATTAATCGACAATAATGGAATCAAACCGGTGACTTCTTCACATAAGCATCGATAATCAATACTGGTGTCTTCTTATCTGACCCACACGCGACATTCTTGTACTTTTACTACCGAGTAGTTCAACAAGATCAACGGTAAAACTTCCGTTTATTTCAATAAAATATTTTTGTCGTTTTCTCAACCCGACAATAATTACATTATAGGGTCCACCAATGATTGAGTAGTTATGCGAATATTCCCTCGCTAAACCAAATATTCCCCACCAATCGAATATAATATAACCACTTGCATACTTTGCAAAATTTATAAATACTACCCACAACTATAATATTATCTCAAATTCACACCATAATATTAAAAATTATTTCGACAAAATTTAAATCTTTATTGATAAAATCTGGGGTCTCACAATCTCCTCTCCTTATGGAATTTAAGCCCTCGAAATTAGGGTATCGACGACTGGTATGATAAAGAGGTGAGGACACCTTGAATACCTTTATCGTTGAAAACATTAAATTCATCTTTGCAATCCCACCAAAAGATATTCATTAACAATTCATCTTTGCACTACTGAGCCAAAGATATACAATTTGTAAAACCAATAATACTAAGACTCGAATTAAAAGTATCACAACCATGAATTATTCATGCACTTCTTGGCTAAGGATATTCGTGTTTTTCAATTACGGTCATGATTATACCGAATAATCCGTGGTCATAATCATACCAAGTCTATCATGCACTACTACGGCCAGATGACTTTTACCACATCCATGAATTATTATTTCATTCTTTGAGACTCACCAATAATTAATCCATATCATCGAATCATCCCTCGCACTATAAAAGCCAGGATATTCATTAAGTATCACGACCACGAATTATCCATGCACTACTACCAAAATAATCGTGTATTCATTAGTATCACGACCACAAATTATCCATGCACTACGGCCAAAGATAATCGTGTATTAATTAGTATCACGACCACAATTATCCATGCACTACGGCCAAAGATAATCGTGTATTCATTAGTATCACGACCACAAATTATCCATGCACTACGACCAAAGATAATCGTGTATTTATTAGTATCACGACCCACAAATTATCCATGCACTACTGGTAAAGATAATTGTGTATTCATTAATATCGCGACCACAAATTATCCATGCACTACTACGAAAGATAATTGTGTATTTATTAAGTATCACGACCACAAATTATCCATGCTTACTACTACCAAAGATAATTGTGTTTTCAATTACTGATTATGATTATAACGAACAATCCTCATTCATAATCATACCAAGTCCATCTATCTTATTCAAAAGCCATGATTGACTTTCAACATAATATAAGCGTGAGGATAATGATATAAAGAATCAATCAAATGAGATAAAGGATAAATATTAAACATTTATAATATAATTTATCCAGAGATTCAAGAATATCCCCATGTTATCAATCACTTAATAATCTCATAATCTAATATCATTAATATTATAACAATATTTTAATCACTTCTTAAATTTATAAACAATTTATCTTAATTGTTTACGCTTTTACCATATAATGCATTTAATCATTCAAAATGCCATACTCATAAGATATCATCACCAATTATCAAATCTCTCAAAAAATATATATATACTCTATATATAGATTCTCTACCCATAAAATCCTATTTTCAACTTTGTTACTTCACATAACATATTTAACTCATATGTTAAGAATTAAACTATTTTCATGAAAAATACCAAATCAGTCCCAAAAATATTTCTTTTTTCTGGGATTTAGCATAATATAGTCCCATGATGAAAATATATTTTTCTCGAAATTTTAAAATTCATTTACTATTTTTCAAAAATCAATTTCTAATTAATTTCTTAAGAAATTAGCTACCTCAAGTTTAACTCCAAAAATTCCCAAATCTTGGCAGGACCTTACACATGTTAACGTGAGCTTCTAGTTTAAATTTCATGGTCATCGGAGTTATAGAACTCCGGTTATAGCGTTTTTAAATCGAAAAAACCTAAATATTGAAATAGTCATAACTTGCTCATTTTAAGTCAGAATGAGCTCATTTTTGGACAGGAGGTACTTTATACCATATACCTTCATTTCCCAAAAGGCCAGAATTTTTCTCATAATTTAAGTGGCCGAAAAAGCCTCTCTAAAATCATGGCAGAAGCTTTTTCGATTTTTGCAGCTTTGCACTCCTTTGCTAAAATCAGTCCACACAAAAATCTACAACACCTTTTCCAGTAATTCCACTTGGATTAGTTAGGTAACTCATAGATCTAACTCTAGGACTTGACCACACTCAAAAATTCAAAATATAATAGGAGATATGGTCAATTGAATTTCATGTTACGTTTTTACCAAAATCTGATTTTTCAACCCTTTGTGATTTCTAAGAAACTTTCATGTTTTCACATAATAACCACATAACTCATCATAACACTTACTAATACTTCATATACCCATGATTTTCATTAGTCCAATGCTTTTATTATAACTTTCATCATAATCCTCGTAAACAGATCCTTTTAGTTGACGAAATATTTGAGGGTTTAAGAAATGGGTTTTATCTTTGGGGTCAATACAAAATTCGATTTCACGCTCTAAGTTAGGCTAAGAAGTCTTCATGAATACGCCAGAAATTTATTAATAATAGAAATATCATTCAAAATCTGTGACTCTCATCCAAGACTTGGATAAGACGTCACATTGATACCAACTGTGACTTCTATCCCTTAACCTAGATAGCACCTCACAATGATACCTATAAACTTGCCATCTTCATTCACGATGTCGCCACTGAAAAGTCCTTCGGTGCATTCCACACAAGGAAGTCAACAACGAAAGGTTCGGGGCTCTTTACTTATGGCTTGATATAATAATAATTGACTTTAGTAGTTTGGTTACTTGAATTAAGCACAACAAGTTGGTTATGAATATAAAAGCTAACAACCTTACGAAAAAGAATGATGAGTAGTTAACCAATTGATTCCTAAAATCCCATCAAAGGCAAATATTTTCAAAAAGATAAGATCGACGAGTAACGTGAAAATGTTTATTTGAACCAAACAAGATTTAAAAATAGTAAGCGAGAACGAAGGCTCCTACTAACGAAGTTTCAACCAATAAGTCAAAGTTTAACTTTGGGTCAAATTTAAACGTTGAACACAACTAGGTGAAATAAAAAGTGGGTAGAATCGGGTATCTAACACGGTATAGACTTCATGAGAGCTTATGATTAACTTACCCGTGATAATTTTATTAAGGTTCCTCGTTACGAGAAAAAAAAACACTCTCTTTAAACTATCGGCTTTTGGTTTATCTCGGGACCATGACCTTTGGTGCCTCCATCCTAGTTGAATTTATCTTGATGGCAACAAAATCGAGCTAAGTGACCTTCTCTTTCACAATTATAACATGCTTTGACGGCATAATGCGCGATCCCGGATGATGTGTCCTCTCTCTCGCATTTGAAGCATATGGTAGGTGGTCTTTCTCCTTCCTTAACAACGGTCTTTGGTCTTGACGTCTTTCCATCATTGTTGAATCTCCTTTTCTTGAAATGTCCATTCTTATTATTTTGGCCTGATTACCACCGAAGTGGTTACCATATCTCGGCTCATTGATTCCCTCACGCTTGTTGTCACCGCTTGATGACTACTCACCGGTATTATAATTTTGTTGTTTCTCTCTCTTTTAGTTAGGTTGACTCGTTATCGCGCTCCACTAATCGAGCCCTATTTACAACATCTGAATAAAAACACGGTTTATGAAATAAGATGTTGACGTATCTCCTGCTTCAAACCTCTTAAAAACATTCGCGTCATTCTCTTCATTATCCACCAAGTGGGGCGCGAATCGTGATAACTCCGCAAATTTTGCCTCGTATTGCGACACTGGTCATATTGTTTTGTTCCAACTTGATAAACTCCACCTCCTTCATATGGCGAATACTTTCGGAAAGTATTTGTCGTTGAATGTACCCTCGAACTTCTCCCAAGAGATATCTTGATCTGACGAGTTGAGTCGTTTTTGGAATTCCCACCATGTCTCGCTCTCCGCCGCATGACATAAAGCGCGTGAAAAGAACCTTTTGCTCCTAACATCCCAAGACATCAAATATCTTGTGTAATCTGCTATCCATGCTTCCGCCCGGAAGTGGTTTTGTTTCTCCTTAAACTCCGGTGGTCCCAATTTCCTTGAATTGTTTAGCGGTGATGCCAGGAGAGTTTTCCGTGTTTCCACCTCGTTTTTGGGCGCGAGTCGCTTTTCGCGATGTTGCATGAATTAAAAACCTTTTAACGTCGTCGTTCATCAATTGATCGGTGTTGTTGTTTACGGAGGATTATCGCCATCCATGCTGCAGCATTATCACGATTATTGATCCGTGGAGAATCAACGATCTCGCGTGCTCCATTCTTATTCTCAACATTCTGGATGCCATTTTCAAACACCGCCACAAAATAAGGGTTAATTGACATGCAACATATTATCACTATACTCGACCAACCAATCAAATACCAAATAAACTTGGGTAGGTCATACTAGCGAAGGAATTCCCGCCTCCCTCCTAGTTCTTATCTCAAGATCTTAGCGTGGATCATATCCCTGGCTATACCAACCGCGACGCCCAAAATTAGGTATCGTCACCCATCTTGGTCGCCACTTACATGATACATAAATTCAAATACAACTTATTAACCTAATCGTCAGGTATGCAATCTGACATAAAATGTGAGTTTGAATACAAATATTGTCTACTAGATATTATACAAACTCAAAAGGAGTCCTCATTACAACTATTATCACACTATTTCACGTAATAAATGAGGATTACTAATGATATCCTCTGACCATTACTCCGTTCCCGACTTTCCCAAAAATATGTTTCTCATTTCAAAGAGAAACGAATAAAAAAGAAAGTGAATTAACTAAATTGAAGAAGAAATATTATGACTAAGATAATGCAGAATAAATTATCATTAGCTTCAACAAATAAGTGTTAAACCGATAAAATCTGATGACAACCAGGTTTAATCTGCAGTGGAATATCTGAATCCATTAAAAGAAATGTTATGAGAATAAAATCTACTATCTTTTGGTTTTTAAAGGTTTTTCATCAATTTTTTTTTTATCATCGGCTAGACTTCATTTTAATAAATAAACCACCACATCTAATCATCCCCGTATTCACGATCCGAGGATTTTCATCAAATTATCAATGGTCACGACTATATCGAATCACCCCCAGTCACAATTATACCAAAACTATCCATCAATCGCATTACACGCCAATCGAGGACTTTTATCACATCATTTATAACAATGCCTACGATTATACCGAATGATCCCCGGTCATAATCATACTAAGTTCATCTATGCATCTGCGTAAAAAGAAGATAACGTAATATATCGTGAGGATGATGTGATAATGACATAATAATTCAATAAAACAAAATCAAGAATTATTTTATCCAGGAATTAAGTAATTTCCAAATTGTCAACAAGATATCATTTTGTAGAGTAAAATTCAAGAATGATCGTAAGAATATTTCCATTAAAAGATCTTTGGATGAAACGCAAATATCGAGGATATTCTACTAATTTCAATGGAGTATAGAAGTCAAAGTTTTAACCAACCCAAGGTATAATAAAGAATGGAATAATAAAAAGAAATCACCACGTACGCTGCGATGCTTGATGATGCGAGTTATTCCAATGTAATAATAATAATCAACCAAGGTCGGTGTGAAATTACACCAAGCGATGATCATCCAAGAATAATAAATCTTTGAATAATAAACAATGGAACGAATTAGGTGTAAAACACATGCATAACGATATTCCAAATGTAATAATAAATGCGGAATAATAAACAATGGAACCCGAATTCCGTAAAACATTACGCATGCGAGATATTAAATGAGAATAATAAAGAATGGAATAACGTAAGAAGATCACCAAGTATAGGGGATTCAGCGTATACTGAGTTATTCCAAGCCAGAATAAATAAGGATGGAATAACATAAGATTTTCTGCAAGTATAGGGTACTGCATATATACAAAGTTATGTATAGTAGATATCAAACTTTTACGTGTTATTCCAATGTAATAATAATGAATGGAATAACGGAGGATTTCACCAAGATAGGGTATCTGCAGATACGAGTTATTCCAATGTAATAATAAAAAGAATGGAATAACTGAAGTTATCTTCATTGAATAAAAACGAATAATATCACTTACTGCATGCAAACAATAATACCACTTACCGTAAAAGACAATTTGGATATCAAAGTAGTGAAATGCACTGAATCTCTTCTTCTTTCTCTACATAGATTTTCTCTATAAACTTCTCTCTAATTTCTCTACAGAGTTTGATTGAATTCGTAAGAAAATAATGAAGAATGAAATTTCATTTATAGGAAAATAGAATGCGTAGTAATTAATCCAATGAATTCATTCCAGTATTGATTTACTTTAATCGTTCATCTTCCATATTTAAAGCAAAATCTTTTAAATAAAATATAATATATTCTATTTATATAAAACATTTCTTACTACGCAAAACACTACGCAACACTATCTAAAAACACTACGCAACACTACGCATAATAAAATATAATATATTCTATTTATAGAATAAACTTTAATAAAGTATTCATTTTATATAAAAAGATGTTTACATTTTATTACGTTAATAATACGAATAAAATAAAACGTCATTATCGCTATAATAATTCGTATTATTAATCGACAATAATGGAATCAAACCGGTGACTTCTCACATAAAAGCATCGATAATCAATACCGGTGTCTTTCTTATGCAACCACATCGTATTCGTATTTTTACTACCGAGTAGTTCAATAAGATCAACCAGAAAACTTCCGTCGTTATTTGAATAAAATATTTTTGTCGTTTTCTCGGTAAACGATAATAATTACATTATTAAGTCACTAATGATTTGGTAGTTATGCGAATATTCCTCTCGCTAAACCTAATATTCCCCACCAATCGAATATAATATAACCACTTGCATACTTTGCAAAATTTATAAATACTACCCACAACTATAATATTATCTCAAATTCACACCATAATATTAAAAATTATTTCGACAAAATTTAAATCTTTATTGATAAAATCTGGGGTCTCACAATAAACACAAAATCAGAGGTAACAAAAACCAAATTGTTACCATCAAAGACAAAAAATCAAACCCCAAACACCAACAAAAAAAGATGAATTGATTTCGTTGATGTGGGGATTGAGAGTTTACGTTTGGATCTAGGAAAAAGCGATTGAAATTTGGAACGACAATGGTTGAAAATATGGAGGATGCTCACAAATCCTCATATTTGCTTCTCTTTCTAGATCTCAACGCATCCCGATTTAAGCTGGGGGGGGTCTATTTTTCGATCTAAGCATGCGACATCCAGATCTAAGACGGAGGAGGGTGGAGGGAGGAGATAGAGAGAAAGATATCGATGTCGGGTTTAAGATCGTAGGATTTGGGATGATTGATAGGCGGGATTCTCCTCAAACATTATCAGGGTTTATCATCTATCGATGTATTGAATGAGATTTGATCTGAGAATGATTTTGTTTTGTTTTAATGTAGATTAAAATACTGAAAACGATTTTGACAAAGCTATGTAAGAACATCAAGAAAGAGAGGAGAGAGAGAAGGGTGATTTTTGTCGATTGAAGTTTTGAGATTTTTTTCTGATTGGGGATTTTTGTTGATTGAAGTTTTGAGTTTTGTGTGGATGAATGAGAATTTTGATTTTAGTGTGATGAATTAATTTTCTAGGTTAATTTCAATATAATTAGATTTTTGGGTTTGGTATGATAAAAGGATTTTTGGATTTGGTAATTTGATTTAATAAAATAATTTTTATTTTATGATTCAGTTTGAAGAAATGAGTTGTTAAGTGGTATTGATATTAGTGTAAATATGTAATAATATTTAATAAATATGTAATAATATTTTATATGTTTTTAACACTATAATTTTGTCGAATCTATAAGGGGTTGAACGACTTATTGGCCAAACTAAGCCTGAATTACATTTCGGACTTGAATGTTTGTTCAAGCTCAACTTAGTTTACTCTCAAATTTAATTTAAACGAGCTTTAAATAGGTTGAACAATCATGTTTTGGGCCTGAGTGGCCCAATTAACATGTTATAAACTATCTAAAATATACTACTAGTCATAACATTTATTGTTTTCAAAATTTAAATGAATAAGTTTAATTTAAAATTTAAAAATATTTCAAATTGGAAGAGATTTTTTAAAATATAATTTTCTAAATAACAAATTGTAGTTTGAAATTAAATATTAAAAAATTCCTTGAAAAATTATTAAGTCAAATACATATTGCACAAGGAAGGGAAAACAAATATTACAACAAATTGAAGCAGCAAGAGGGTGGATAGTCAAGAAATTGCATAAATACAGAATCATCCACTAATCACATATTACATCCACAAACCACTCTCTCACTCACCTCATATTCATATATCATACACTTGCTTTCCAGTGAACTTGACATCAACTGGGTTCACATTCTTCCCAATGGACCTAAAGTTCTGGTTCGCCCCAAGACGACCCGGGTTCACCTTCTCCGGGTACACCCCATCCTTCGGGTGCAAGTATTGTACCTCCCCATTTGGGAACACCCTGTAAAACTGGTACTGAATCTTGTATTTGGACCTCAATCTAGTGCCAAGGGCCAAACACTGCTCTTTCCGAGCCAATTTCAGCAAGTTTGGGCCTTCTCTCATTATGGCTGCACCACCGGTGGGCATTTCAAATATTTGTTCCTTTGGAGACGTCCATGTGATCACATAAAATTCCTCAACTTGGGCTTTCCTCAAAAGCCCACCAGTGCTGCCACCGAAAATTGGTGATGGGGTGTTTGGGTCCAACTCAGGTGGGTTGAAGCCCACCGGTGCTTCTGTTTTGCCCTCCGCCGCGGCAGTGGCCTTGATGGCGGTGCGCAGTGGCGTGGCGGTGGATTTGAGTGGCTTGGGAGTGGTGAAGGAGATGAGGGAGGATTGTTTCCATGGGGATTTTGGGTTGGAGAGAGTTGTTGGGGTGAAGAGAGAAGCTTGGGTTGCCATGGCCATGGTGGAGTTTGGCTAGAGATCTTTAATTGCTACTCTCTTTTTTGTTGTTGCAATGGTTTATTATGAGTATGAACACAGAGGCTTTTTGTGTAGTGATTTTTATGGGATTTTAGATGGGTGGTGGAGGGAGATTGGATAAGAAGATTTATGATGGGCCAATCAGAATGTATGATTTTGATACGCACTCTTACCCACATCTTTGCCTATTCCTTGCCACATGTCAATAGCCAGTTAGTTGTTTTTGTAGAGTTTTTCTCTAGAAATTTTCTTTTGGTAAATCTATTAGTTTGATTTTGTCTGATTGACAAAACGATTTAATTTTATGCTAATTTTGAATTGAAATAATGAATGTAAAAATAGAATGACTCATTTTTATTAAATAAAAAAATTTATGTTTGACTGTGATTGGAATGAATTGAACCATTTTTATTCCTCTTAAATGTATGAAATTTATTGTTTGGAGAAGAGAAAGTATGGAATAACACATCCCAACTAGAATAAAATGAATCATTTTATTTTTCATTAAATTTCTTCAATCCAAATGTAACATTAGGGTATTGATAGGTAAATTTATGTATTTATTATTAAAAAATTTAAATCAAAGTTAAATAATGAATATTAGGGGGAGGGGGGGAGGAATTGACCCTAAGCACTCTTACCCATAATGAGAATTTTGCACATAACATAACAAATACATTACATTACACTAAAGTTAGTATGTATGTGGAGATTTAAACGTTGAAATTAATTCTATAATCACTAAACTGGAAAAGAACGTGTTAATAAGTTTTTGTAGTTTTAATAATTGAGTGAAATAAGTTAATTATAAGCTTGAGGGAGTACAGAGGAATATTATCCCAAGAAAATTTTAACAAAAAAGGGAGTATGCGTCAAAGTTGTTGTGACGACACTGTTTTCTCATGGGGTAAAGAAATGTTGGCACTTGTCCCACCGTTGAATTTGTGTTGGCAGCTTCAGAGAAGCCAAAGGCCTGACACCAAGCTTGCACTTGGTGTCATATTCCCTTTCCCGTCCTAGAGAGAGAGAAAAGAGAGAGAGAGAGAGAGTAGAGGAGAAGATTGGCAGGGAAAATATGGGTTACCAGAACTGCAGATTTCTTCATCCTTTTCAGACTATGCAGATAAGTAAGTCTAATTGTTTGGTACATATTCCTCTTTAATTACTGCTAATTATGCATCTGTTCTGTATGAAAATGGCAGCTTACTGGTTTTACTTCTGTCTAAATTACTTTATTTTTTGATTTTTTGTGCTCTTGATGATAACATTTTAATTAAGAATTTTTTTTCGCATGACTAGATAATAATCTGGGTTATGTTCAATCTGCAAAACTGAAGAACTATTTAAGTCAGCTATGGGAACCCCAATTTGAGAAAAAAGCTGGATTAGCCAAACTCCCAGAAATTTAAGAAAACATATAGAAATGAAAAGAGAAAAGGGAAATGCTCATTTTTTCTAAGTGACATTGTATTATACTTATTTCAAGTCTCAGTTAAACTTAATCCCAGTGCTTTGGGGAGAATGTAGTATTGAAAATGGAAGATCAAGTTTAAAGTCTTCAATTAGATTATCTGGACTCTTGTGAGATACTCTCAACACGGAAAAGAGTCATTAAAGTGAACATGATGTATATGTCAAAAGTGGGTTGTGCTTGTGCCTAGAAAGATGTGTTAACTGGGATAATTATTGTTGTGATTTTTCCTAATTTAGGACCATATGGTAGTCTGAAAGCTGAAGTGTCTTATCTGTGCTTTCAGTTTGAAGTTTATATGCGTTCTGGGTATTTTTTTTGTCTATGTGGCTTTAATGCATTAGTTTGTTTGATGACTCTTATATATGTGAAATATGGCCTACTCCAAACCGAAATTTTAATATGTTTTCCAGTACCGAATTCCTTTTTCCTCTTAAATATGGGTTTTTGAACACATTTTGATTGTTGCATGTTACAAAGAGTTTCTTTCAATCAAAACATCTGCACAGGTATCTTCTTAGTTTGATTGAGTGATCTAAGTCAATAGTTTCACACAACACCTCGCTATTTCTGTAGCAACTATAAATTTGAAAACATGATTCACAATCAGTATATGTTACCTACAAATTCCATAAAAGAATTACCAAGAAATAAACTAAAGACGCAATAAAAACCAGTTGGTATTCCCTAGCTTGCTTAGTACAACATTCTAAAATTTTCATCCTTTCTGGACTACTTAAAAAACTCACATTAATTTTTACTTTTATGACTTCAGATAGAGACGCTGTTGGGAATTCCCTTGCCAGTAAGTCCACTGTTTCTAGTGTAATCTGAGGTGTTAGGGTAAAGCAACATGTAAGGCACCTTGACAGGCCCCAGTCTGTTCTTCCATCTCTCATCATTGTTCCTATTCAATATCCTGTTTTCTATCTCCACCAGCTTTGTCCCGAATCTCTCAAATGCCTCTAGTGCTCGATGATCTGAAGTCCACTCGGGAGTGTCTCTTTGCCCAAGATAAACCTCATCTGTAGAATGCCTGGACAAAATCTCTATTAGAGACACACCAAGGAGTGTTGGGAACTGGCTCGTAATTGTTTTCAGGAATGCCAAGTCAGGGTTTGACTCGAGCTCAGCATACTCAGGAGTGCCTGGCTCGGGCATGAAGCGGCGGCTTACAGTGGGGCGATTTGGGAGGAACCCAGCATAAGGATATTGCCCAAAATTCACTGCTGCATGGAGAGCAGAAGCCACCCATATAATGATAGTACAACTCAGGACAAGTTCTCCTCGCGTCTGCATCATAGGCCACCACGGCTCATCTTTCTTGTCACCATGGCCCTCGTTGCGTAGCTCCAGCCACCATGATTGAAGTTCAGAATCACATTCGATTAATTCATCTGTCGGGTAATAGAAAGAGCAATATTCATTGACCCAGTTTTCAATTGCGAACCAAATTTCAAGGCCATCAACAGCATAGGGGTAGTCTTCTATTAAAAGTTTGAGGCCATGGGGCTGGCTTGAGTCTGGAACTGCCATTCCTCTGCAATGGACCAAAATGACAGGAATTTTTTATTCTTTTTCCATTATAGGAATTAAAAATCTGGACAGTATTTCTTAAGAAAAGCATCGTGACCTTACCTAATTAGCAGATCAGCAGGAAGCGACTGCTCTGTGAAAACCCAGTTCTTATAAACAAAAGAAGACATTTCCATTGAAAATTTAGCCGGAAACACTGTCCTCTCAAGTACTCCACCAGAATTGATGAGGATCTGTCGAGCCAAGGCATTTATGTTCATTGTATCACGGAAGTGAGGATGCAGAAGCTTATATATTGGATGGAGCACACTCAACTGTCTATTTGTTGCAATGACAAATGGCTCTATAACTGCATGAGTGTTTAGCCTGCAACCAGAATCAAAATCATGGGTACACATGTTAAACTCGAAAACCTCTACCTAATGATCAGCATGTCTTTTAATTAATTTTTTACATACTTTATTTATGTGGGTGTGTGTGTGTACATGCGTGAAATTAATTATTCATGCAAGTTGTATACATACCAGTGGCTAATGAGTTGATGGTAGCCTGAATCATTAACAGCAGCATAAGCTTTGGCTAGCTGCCAAACTGAACCTTCAATGCCGTCCTCTGCTGGGGTAAATACTTGGCTAGTGGCACCATATTTGTCTCCTTGAGCATGCGGTAAGCTCAACTCAATTGCTAGCGGTTTCAGTTTTCCATCATCTTGGAGGAAGAGGAGTGTGCGACTGGCATAGGTCTTTGTGGTTGTCGTGTTAATCCGTCTCAGGTATGGCATCAGTGCATCATGATGATCTAATATAAACAATTTGTTTTTCTTGACAGCCTGTACTTTCACAAAATAAGAAATATAAAAAGATAAATAATTCTGATTCTAATGGTAACATGCTGCTGCTTTTTCCCCTATTTAGTAATTCAGTGAGGACCAAGTGAGTCAGGAAATTTACCTCATCTACAGTTAGCCCTTTCACGTTATTCTCAATGTGCTCTCTTGTGATTGAACTGGTTTGATTGCCATATACTTTTGGGTCTAGCTTGCTACCAGGTGGAAACTCCTGCTAGGTAGAATAACAGCAAATGTCTGAATGATAATTACCAGACATTTTTAATATATTACTTACCTAATGAAAGTTACACATACATGGAGGCGGCGGATGGAAACAGGATTCACTCCCGCGAGCATTTCACGTGCAAACTCTTCATCTGTCCTCCATGCAGACTTGTCCTCTGCAGTTAATAACGAGAAACAGTTCATAATATTCATTATATTCTCATACGAGGATAATTAGGAGTTTTGACTGTAAATACCTGGTGAGGTAGGGAGAAGTTTTATATTACCTTTAATTACATCAGGCAATGGGAACTTGAGCAATTGCTCACCATCGGAACGAACGAGTTCTTTAAGCATCTCCCAGGGGATAGATTCCCGGAATTTAGTTAGTTTGTGCTCCGCTGATAACTTAATCCCACCTTCATAGAGGTTCAGTACATCTTGGAAAGTGTCAAACTCGTGAGGAGTCTTATCAAATATAGCTTTTTTAATCTCTGGCACTATTATCTGACCCAGGGATTTTAGAGCATAGGCAAGGAAATCTGAAAATTTTATGTGGCTGAACCTTTCGTCCCGAGGAACATAAATGTCCAAACTTAGTAGGGGCAATCTACTCTCAGTGTTGTGATCTGTAATGATGATAGGGGAAATCAGATGTCTAGGAAAAAGATGTTTAAAACTATCTGTTGCTAAATAATTATAAGATGCTTTTGATTAGTTTAATACTGTTTTCTGAACGTAGTTCTTCATTTTGGGTCCTTAGGTAGGGAAACATTTGCACTTCAAATAGCAAAAAATAGATACTTTTGAATAGTTATGTTCAATTTAATCCCAATACGAATGCTAAAACTATAAATAGTCAAAACAAGCTAATAAAATAAACAAACGGGTGCTTATTATTATTCAGTCAAGTGAAAAATTTATGCTTCTAACCATTTTTTGTTGGCGTGCGACCTGTTCGCCCTCTACGAGGATATGGGTATTCCTTAGATCCACCAAGCACCGGGCGAGCATGTTCTGGACTGCCCAAATCGTTGTAGTATGCATAGTCGTAAACTCTATCCCACTCCTTCAGTACACCTGACCCGTTTCCGCGAAGATTAATAAGTTCTTCTTCTCTGTATTCCCGTAGCGGTTCTGGTGTACTATGTGGCAGGTAAGTCTGATAAAAGAATTATAAAATTGATTAGGAGTCAGTTGTCCTTTTTGATTATTTTCCTACTGTCAAAACCTTGAATATTTATTTAGGGAAAAGATAAAAGATTCCGTTAACACATGAATCATCCATCTGAATGTGGTTTTAGCTACCTGTGGAAAGTGGTTGATACTTGATCCAACCAAGAGTAGTTGGACTAAAATTTTCCCCAACAAAAGAAAAACAAGTTTAATGAACCAAAACACCCATAATGATTATATATAAAAAAAGAAAAGAGCAGACGAGCAGTAGCTAAAGTGAGATCATACATTCCTGTCATTAGGTATTAGTCTCAACTTTCTGATGTCATGCCAAATGAGCATATATAAATTAAGTATCATCTTTGCTCCTAAGAAGTGCATAATCCATTGGAGTAGGTATACAGATTACATCTATATTCTATATTCAGGCTAGAAATTAATACCTTGTTTGCAAAGAAGACGCGGTTGTATTTGTAACGATGTGCTGGGTAAACCCAAGAATTGCAAACGAAATGTACCCTGCCGTGACCAGGAAAGTCTTCTAAGGTGACTGTTTTGAGATAAAACTGACCGTGATGATGATTCCTAATAACGAAAGCACCAGGAACACCCATGGACTCGTCCCAGTCAAATGTAATGTTGAATGCAGCATCTCCTGCTGTCACAGAGCTGATTTTGGTAACCCAATTTTCCAGATATGCTGCTTTGCCGAGCTTCCCTCTTCTGTGGGCTGAGATGCATGCATGCATGCATGCATGATTAATTATTCATTTGGTTTTATGAATAGTAATAGTAATTATATAGTAAGAGATGATATTTGATCCTTAATTAATAAGATAGACTGACCTGGTTGGCAAGGAACAGAGCTAATGAGTTGTAGTGAGACACCTCTGCCCAAGAGCTCGTGCACCCGATCAAGAAAAGAGGAGGCCAGATCACTAAAGTCTAAAACATTCTTCTTCATTAACACAACTGTTCCTCTCATCTTTTTATTCTCATTTTCTATGCTCTTATGTTGACGTTTTCCACACACCATTTCTGAATTACATGGTGGAAAATACCCCATTGAAGCTGCTCTTTTCAGAACAGATTGAATGAATGAATGGATGGATGGACTGAAATTGGAAATTGGAAATTGAATGGGAAACAATTACTGTAGTATTGTTTTCTTCACTTGCAACATATTTTGGTTGGTTTGTTCATGGGTTGATATAAACATATACGACACCCAAATTCGATTGTAGAGCTTCCGGTGGTCACCCTTTTACTTTTTAAATAACAAATAAAAGGGTGTAATATTTTTTTTCTACTCAAGGACAGACGGCTTCCGGTGGTCACACTTTTACTTTTTAAATAATAAATTAAAGGGTGCAATATTTTTTTGTACTTTGATATCTTTAGGACCCAATACCCATAGAGTATTTATCTTTAATATTATCGTCCACTACTAATATACTAATAGTAGTAATGGACGTAACGTATGTGAATTTTTTAATTTTAATCATAATTGTTTATTAATTTTTATATTGAACGACCGATTTTAAATTTATAACAAATATACAGCATGTTAGAGATATATGTGTTTAGATCTGTTTCTTTTATTATTTTAACCAAAAAGTAAAGTACATTTAATTTGATTTATACTATTACTAGTATGTTGCGTTACTGTCTATGCAAAAGTTGATACCAAACTTTTTCTTGTCAGTCATGGAAGGAATTACACCAAAGTGAAGAAGAAAATTATGAGTAAGACTTTAATCTCCCAAACTATTACACCTATAGAGATATACAAAGCAAAAGTTAATGAAGAAAGAATTAAAAGAGAACATTAAGGGTTAAATTAAAAGAGAGAATTATGCTTTTATAACTGATTCTTTACTTGGAGCAAGAGAAATTCCACATATAAGAGGAGTACCTAATTTATACTCCCTCCGTAGACTTTTTACGCATATTAAAAAATAAATGAAATGATAAGATTATCCTTAATAATGCCATTAATCATTTTCAATGTAGGTGAGAGAGTGACTTTTTAGCTTTTCAATTCAAAATATTTTTAACACATCTAATTATACTTTTTGAATAGAGAGATAATTAGAATAAGAAAAATATAAGATATTTAATGATAAGGGTATAATATGAAAAATTGTGTAAAATGAATATTTAACATGGAACTACCAAAAATAGTAATAAAGACTTTTATCATGCACGAAGGGAGTAGTATATTTTTCCACTTCAAAAGTTGCACCGCATCAAATTTGAGTACCTAAACCAAGTAACAAGTTGAAGGAAACTACATTTTAAGTGATTTTTCAGATATCAAAGACCAAATTTTCTCATGAGGTGATAACATTCTTCTTATAACTCATGTATATGAAACAAAAACAACTCAATGTAAAGTTAAATTTGATCAATTGATCAATACGATTAATAATTACACGCGAGGTTGAGAGGTCTTCTTTCATGCGTGTATCGATCTTTACGATAGTTAATTAATAACTTACTAATAAAGTTAAACTTCACGATAAAATTTCGATCCCTTATAATGTACTCCTATTATCTTTTTCTTTTCTTTTATACATAAAGACATCACCTCACCTATGTAGTTTTAATTATTTCACACATATATCTAATAAGAGGATCGAGGTTTCACAAAAATATAGGATATATAACACTAATTAAGTTAATTTTATATATATCACATAGATCAAAAGTAATATATATATATATATATATATATATAAATCAAATAATATTTCAAATTGGGGATGGCCTTCTTAAGCTTTATGTCCTTGCCTTCAACTTTCGGATAGGCTACGAAGTTTGGATTAAACTTGGACAATTTTGGGTGGACCTGCACGCACAAGCCACTAGTCAAATCCAGCAGTAATAAGCACAAGGTTAGAAGAAAGCAATTATAGTACTACTATTAAATAAACATATCAAGGACCATCTTAGCAGCATCAGTCCCCAAGTCATAATGAGCCCATTTTTTAGATAGAGCCGAGTTGTCAAATTTTCTTTCGAATTCATATATATTGGATCTGGGTACAAAATTTGGGGCCAATAGGGTTTCAGTTGGCCCATCAGTTGGACTAGGAAATGAACCTCTTTAATTGAAGTTGAGGCCACTCAACTCTCTAATTACATTTGAAGTTTGCCTAATATAATATAATATAATGTAATGGGGTTGGTTTTCTTTACCTACAAGTTTAAAACACTTAATATTATCAATGCTATGCTAGGTTTGTTTATATTCAAGTACTCCACTATCTATTAACGTGTGTGTGTGTGTGTGTGTGTGTGTGTGTGTGTGATTCAAGACCAAGTTAGAATGTTGTTAGTTTTTCTTGCACTACTCCATGCTTGATCAAATCAAAGGACATTGGTTTATGTCCTTACATTTAACTGTAGATATTAAATAAATATATATAAAAAATAATATATATATTTTTAATATATATAATGTTATTCTATTTTATCAGTTAGTATATGAAATGAGACGGGATTAAGGTGGTCATTTACATTTATTTTTTTTTGTAAAAGTGTAAAAAAATCAAGTCAAGTCGACTATTGAATTGATAAAATTTAGTTCACAAAATTTATCGTTTATAAAATAAAGTTTGATTGAGGTTCGTTTATCTATCGAATCGAGTATGATCCCGAATCGAGCTCGAATATGATCTAAATATCAATAAAAAATTATAATTTAAAAAATATAAATAATTTATCAAATTTTAAAATTTATTTATATTTAAATTATTTATATTTTAAATCGAGCTCGAATTCGTACCATTCCGAACGGTTTGCTCAGACTTATGTTTTTTTGGGAAAAAACACATTTACCGCACTGTAGTTGTAGTATTTTAAACAATTAGCCACTGTGCTTTTAAAATATTCAATTAGCCCACTGAACTTTTTAAAAATATTCAATTAAGCAATTTCGTCCAATTTTGATCACGAACGTTAAAAAACTGGAGAGAAAAAGCACATTTACCCCACTGTGCTTTTAAAATATTCAATTAGCTCATTGTACTTTTTAAAAATGATCAATCATGCAATTCCGTCCAAATTTGCTCACGGGCGTTAAAAAATTAGCCAATTTTCCTACGTGGCTTTAAAAAATAAAATACACATTGGGACAATTTTGCTCATGGACGTCATTTGTATTATTTAATATTATTTAAATGGGAATGAATAATATAAGAATTAAATGTAAAAATATTATTTAATACTAATATTTATGTCATCTACGTAATTTAAGAGAATATTTAAAGATTTAAATTTTATTAACATATCCGATATGATCAATAACATTGTTTTATTATGATAAATGATAATAATAAATTTTAAATTTCTTAATTTTTTCTTAAATTATCTACTATATGATTATTAGATAACAATTTTATTTTATATAATTTATTAATATTTTGTTACATAAGTCCCGATGTCGTGATTTTTAGTTTTGATAATTTCTAATTAAGTTTAGTGGGCGTGATTGGATTAAATGACAATCTTGACCTTGGAGTAATTTTATTTTTTATATCGAATATATATATATATATATATATATATATATATATATATATATATATATATAGTCGAAGATCTAGTCCCAAAGCGCCTTGATGTTAACCAAAAATGAACTTACGCTCTCGGTAGTGGGATATATCTAACGGCCCGGAAAGAGAACCTTTGGAAAAAAAAAAAGCGGGTCATATTTCTCGTCAAAAAGGATCGCCTCTCTTTCTCCTAAATCACGATTCTCTTTCACAATTTCGCGGAGACGAAAGAAGCTCTGGTAGCAATTGTGACAAAGAATCTTAGGATACTAAATTTGAAGAATAAAGCAAGACCGGATCTGGTTTACGTGGTCTCTGCTCCTCTTTTGCCCAAGAATCGCGACTTCGCTTTCACAAGTCATCGAAAATAAGACAATGATAAATCGGTTCCTAGAAAACTCATGGAGTCTCCACGAATCTCTTGGTTTCGCCTCCCAAGAACATTCGCGATTTAAGAGTCTCCCAAGGTATTTTCTATTAATGAAATCTAGGGTTTGGCGATGAAATTTTGATTTTTGGGTTACATGTCAGAATTGCCAAATTGTGTAGATCTTTACTGTGAATACCACCAACATCGCACTTTTACTAACCAATCTCATATTAATATTTGGGACAATTACATATTATAGCACATTTATAAAAGTAATTACAAAAATCATACAGTTTATAAAATAATTACAAAAATATGACAATTTATCATATATATTTACAATACTAATTATATTAGGAGTCCTTAATTTAAGGAGTTAATATTATTTGGTGATACGACAAAAAGCCTTTTTTTTTTGAATTAACGTGATAACCGCTTTATCATTTGTCTGGAACTCTTGATTTACGAACCATTCTCGCATCTTTGAAACCCTTGTTTCTCTCTCCTCCTTTGTTAGTTCTTCATCTCTATCGATTGTTTACGGTGATTTAATCTGCTTAGTTCTTCATCTCATCCGCTCGTTCGTGATCTCGTTATCGTCTTCAAGTAGTTATTCGCCATATTTGTTAGTTATTAATCATTGTCGTTGTTACTCTTTCATTTGTTGCGATCTGGTTCGATTAGTGATTTAACCCTTATTCTTTGTTGCGATATGGTTTTCTTCTCCATTGATTGACTCGTGTTTATTATTGCTTTCAAGTGAGTATTTTCTTAATAGTTTAATGTATTATATATTAAAGTAGTTTACTAACGTAATGGAGTATTCATTGTTTTGGTTTGTGTTGTTTTTATGTTTTGTATAGAATGGTTGATCTGAGGAATGATCTGAGGAAGAAGGATAGAAAGAGGAAAAGGATCGTGGAGGGTGACTCTCTGTTAAGAACTTGAAGAAGTTTGTTGTGGAGAGCAGGGGAAGGAAAGGGGAAGGATGTAGGTAATAAATCGAAAGAATGAGAAGCGGTTTGGTGATACGTAGTGATATCAAACATTCCAAAGTGCAATTAGATTCTGATTTTGATGTCCCTGTCAAGAATGAAGCTTAAGTGCTTATCCAGAAGATAATTCCAACTCAACGAATTTTAAAGGTGTGTTAATTTAAATATTGTTATTGTTTCTTTATAATGCTTAATTGGTTCTTTGTATAATGCTTAATTGGTTACTACATAATATTAATGATTAATGCTTGGTAACCACGTGATTGGTAACAATGCATTAGACAATAACCACCATGTTGCGTGAAGGTAACCAAAAGCCCGACTTGGTTATTGTCTTATGAGTGTCTTGTTCTTGTCTAATGATGTCTTTATCGTCTTGTTTTATGATGTCTTGGTTCTTTGTCTTATGATGTCTTGGTTCTTGTCTAATGATGTCTTGGTTCTTTGTCTTATGATGTCTTGTTTAATGTCTTATGATGTTTTGGTTCTTTGTCTAATGATGTCTTGATTTCTTTGTATTATGTGTGTCTTGGTTCTTTGTCTAATGATGTCTTGGTTAATGTCTTATGATGTCTTGGTTCTTGTCTGCTTCTAATGATGTCTTGATTCTTTGCTCTAACCAATATATTGTCTAAAGTTGTATTAGTTCTTGTCTTGACAACATTGTATTGGTTATTATATAATCTTTGAATGGGTTCTTGACTAATCTTTGTTTTGGTTCTTGCATAATATTTACGACTAATGATTGGTAAGCACATGGTTGGTAACCAATGTATTAGATAGATAACCAAAGATGTTAGATGAAGGTAACCAAGACAAGCGTTAATAAGTAACCAATTTACATTGGTTACCTTCTTACAACATGTTGTTTCTTTGTATAATCTTTGTCTTGAGTTCTTGTCTAATTATTTATTGGTTTCTATCTAACCGTTATATTGTGTAATCTTTGTCTTGGTTCTTTGTATTATGTGTGTCTTCGATTCTGGTCTAATGATGTCTTGTTCTTTGTCTTATGATGTCTTGATTCTTGTTTAATGATGTTTTGGTTCTTGTCAAACCAATATATTGTCTAAAGCTATATTAGTTCTTGTGCAACATTGTATTGGTTCTTGTATAATCTTTGAATGGGTTCTTGACTAATCTTTGTTTTAGTTCTTATGCATAATATTTCGACTAATGATTGGTAAGCACATGGTTGGTAACGAATGTATTAGACGATAACCAATATGTTGCATGAAGATAACCAAGACAAGATTAATAAGTAACCAATTTACATCGTTACCTTCTTACAACATCTCGCCATCTTGTATAATGTTGTCTTGGTTCTTTGTATAATGATTTATTGGTTGTTGTCTAACTATTATATTGTGTAATCTTTGTCTTGGTTCTTGTCTAATCTTTGGATTGGTTATTGATTAACGATGTTTTGTTTAATGACTAAAAGCTATATTGGTTACTTGTCTATGTTGTTTTTAGTTCTTATCATATGATTGGTTGGTTAACTTTGTAAATCGATTTTGTTTACTTGCGGTTATGGGATCTTTATTACGAGGAATGGAAATGAAAAATTCACCGTAAAAGTGATATATTGATGCGACATGGAAGTCCCGATGATCATTGCAAAAAAAATTGAATAACTTTGTTGTCTTTTGATGTGCATCGTAGGTGTCTAGCATTTGCTTACAATCTCTACAACCAAAAAGGAAATCCATGCAAACTAAAATATCTCGATGTTTGTGGTAGTAGATCTCTTCATTCTTCCCATACTCTTCCTTGAAGTCCGGTTTTTGGAAAGATAGGTCGACATTGACTTCAAAGAAAGTCCCGTATCGCAACAATGACGAAGACGATATAATTGAGTTGGAATTTGCTGAGACGGTTCCTGAACAAGTAGAGGGGTAAAGGTTAAATTGTGTACATTTTTTTAATTATTACATATAGGTTGATTTTATTTTTGATTTTTGTTATATGTTGTTTGTTGTTACAGTGATTGTGGAATATTCATAATTTGTTTTCTTTGAGCGTGTCATTCATCGAAGTTTGATCGATTCTATTCCTTTCCCCATTCATGAAGTATCGGAAAAAGTTATGCACAAAACTATTTATACATGCTAGAACAAGCGATTGGAGGGCTATAATCTTGATAGAGAATTTCCGGGAAGATTTGTTCCAGATTTTGATTAGTTCGGATTTTGTTGTTTTGTCTTTATTAATTTTGTTGTGTATTTTTTTAAGTTTTGGTGTTATACACAACATTTGTGTATGGTTTATGATTTTTTGATGTTCACTGGATCTTATATAGATGAGATTACATATTTGATTATATTAGCATTAATGAAAGAGATATTTTTTGTTGCTTGGTATTTTGTTTCTTTTTAAGTTGTGTTTGTTAAATTTTTTGAAATATACATTTGGTAACCAATCATGTATAAAGGGGTAACCAGATAATGATTTGATAGTAACCAGAGTTACAAGATTGTATCAGGACATATATCATATATTAAGTGTACATGTGTTATGTATACACGGGTTTCATAAACTTCAATACCCTTTTAATTACAGGTTGCTGAATATACATGTAAGACCCCAGCTTTTATAAATAAAATGAATTTTCTATAAATATTATTTTTGAATATTATGGAATAAATTTGATATAATGTTATAGTTGTGGGTAATATTTATAAATTTTGAAAAGTAAGCAAGTTGTTATAAAATATTACGTTTGGTGGGGAATATTCTTTTTGTCGGAGAATATTAAATGCGACGACTCAATCATTAAGTGGACCCCATTAATCTAAGTATTGTCGTAGTTAGAAAAGCGACAAAATTATCTTTCTATAAAAATAACGGCGGAGGTGTTCTGGTTAAAACCTGTTGAACTACCCGGTGGTAAAAGAATACGATGTCTGGCGTGGTTGCGTAGTAGCACGGTATATTGATTATTGATGCTTACGTGAGAAGTCGCTTTTATACTCAATTATTACTCTGATAATTCTTTGCATCATATCTCTTATATTATTGATTCAAGTATTGTCACGATATCATTTGTATAATATGTTATATTATTAATTGAGGCGACAAGTTATAAATGATTAATAATTGTTGAAAGATTAAAAATGTGTTGATTAAAAATAAAATGATTTGTGGTAATATTTATTCAATCCTTGATGTATATAAAGAGTCCATTATGAGGCGTTTGTGGTAAGTTTGATTATTTTATGGGGGCCCGTATATGTCATCATCTAAGAGTCTCTTGACAATAATAGTAATTACCTTTGTGAATAGTAATTATCTTCGTCGATAGTATTTACCTTCAATAATAGTAATTACCTTCTTCATAGTATTTACCTTCAATCAATAGTAATTACCTTCGTCGATAGTAATTACCCCTTCGCAAATAAATAGTAGTTGTCTCTTGAATATTACGAAGAGTTATTTTGACCCTTCGTTAAGACCAAGAGCCACCCTCGGTTTTTCTATAAATAGAAAGCTCATTCCTTCATTATTTCTTTCTTACGAATTCATTGAAACTCAGAGAGAAACTATAGAGAAAAGAAGAAAAGTATTCTTCTTCACTTTTCCAATATTCAGATTCTTCTAAGGTAGGGAATATTATTTGTTGTACTTCGTAAAGGGTGTTATTCTTTCTTATTCATGAAGAGAATCTGTTGTTATTCCATTGCTTATTATTATTGGAATAACTTTGTATATGCGGCTTACCTATACTTGGTGACATTCTTCTATTATTACATTTGAAACATCCATGCATGTGTTTTTACATCCACACGGTTCCGTCTTTATTATTATTATTCTCGCTGAACATCCTGTCGTGTGTTTTACACAGGACTGGTTAAAATCTTTATTATTATTCATTTGGAACATCCGTCTGCATGCGTTTCTTACGGGACTGGTTTCGTTATTTATTATTCATTGGAATAACTTTGCCGTCTTGGCCTATCGCATGCATGGTGATTTCTTTTGTTATTCCATTCTTTATTATACCCAGGTTGGTTAAAACTTTAACTTCTATACTCCATGAAATTAGTAGAATATCCTTGATATTTGTGTTTCATCCAAAGATCTTTTTATGGAAATATTCTTCCGATCATTCTTGAATTTTACTCTACAAAAAGATGTCATGTTGACAATTTGGGCGTTAATAATTCCGGGATAAAATAATTCTTGAACTTGTTTTATTGAATTCTTATATCATTGTCATCATCTTCATGTTTTATATTATGTTGAAAGTCATCGTGGCACATGTAGTGCATAGATGGACTTGGTATGATTATTATTACTGAAACTATTCGAAGGTAATCATGGCCGTAATGTTACAAATGATGTGATAAAAATCCTCGGTGGTTAGTAGTGCATTGATGGGCCGAGTTTTGGCATGATCATGACCATTAATGAATACACAACTATTCTTGGCCCGTAGTGCATGAATAATTGTGGTCGTGATACTAAAGAATATCCTTGGCCGTAGTAGTGCGGGGTGATTCGATGATGTGGAATATTTATTAAAGTTTGAGTCTCAATTATAACGATGATGAAAAACCTTTTAAATCATAAAAGATAGTAGATTTTATTTTCTACTTGACTCTTTTAATGGATTCTTTGGTTCAGTTGTAGTTAAACTTGATGTTCATTATATTTTATCGGTTTAACATTTGTTGTAGGCTAATGATAATTTATTACGCATTATCTTAGTCATAATATTTCTTCTTGAGCTAGTTGAGCTCACCCTTTCTTTCATTGTTCTCTTGAGAAATGAGAATATAAATTGGGGCGAGTCGGGGAACCGGAGTAATGGTCCGAGAGGATAACATTAGTAGTCCTCACTATTACGTGAAATAGTGTGATAATAATTGTAATGAGGACTCCTTTTGAGTTTGTATAATATCTAGTAGACAATATTTGTATTCAAACTCACGATTTATGTCGTATTATTATACCTACGCTTTATATTAGTAAGTTGTATTTAAATTACATACCATGTATCGACTACCCAAGATGGGTGATGTATACCTAATTTTGGGGCGTCACGGTTGGTATCGAGCTTAGGATATGATCCACAGCTAAGATGTGAGAATAGTACTAGGAGGAGAGAGGCGTGGAATACCTTATTTAGTATGACCTACCTAAGTTTATGTGCTTTATTTTATTGGTCGGTCGAATATAGAGATAATTTGTTACGTGTCAATTAACCTTTTGTTTTGTGGCGATGATCTCAAAATGACATCGAGAATGTTGAGAATAGCAATGGAGCCAAAGCGATCGTTGATTCACCACATATCAATAATCGAGATAATGTGCATCGAGAAGCGACAATCCTCATCACAAACAACAACAACACCGACCAAATGATGAATGATCAAATGTTCGGAGGCTTTATCACGATTTATCTGCAACAATGAAAGAGAGCGACTCATCCAAAACGTAGGTGGAAACACGGAAAACTCTCGGTGCGGTCACCGCTAAACAATTCAAGGAGCTGGGACCACCGGAGTTTAAGGAGAGCAAAAACCACTTCAAGCGGAAGCATGGATAAAGCAGATTACCAAGATATTTGATGTCTTGGGATGCTCAGAGGAGCAAAAGGTTCCTTTCTTGCTTGCCTTTTATGTTGCGCGGAGAGGCGATTCTTGGTGGGAATCGGTAAAACTTACTCAACTTCTTTGTCTTGAAGATATCTTGGGAGAAGTTCCAGAGTCATTCAACGACAAATACTTTCACGAAAGTATTACGCCACATGAAGGAGGTGGAGTTTATCAAGTTGGAACAAAATAATATGGCCAGTCGCAATATGAGGCAAAATTTGCGGAGTTATCACGGTTTCGCGTCCCACTGGTGGATAATGAAGAGAGAATGGCGCGAATGTTTTTAAGAGGTTTGAAGCGGGAATACGTCAACATCTTATTTCTCATAAACCGTGTTTGTATTCGGATGTTGTAAATAGGGCTCGATTGGTGGAGCGCGATAACGAGTCAACGAACTAAAAGAGAGCGGTAAACAAAATTATAATACCAAATGAGAGTAGTCATCGAGCGGTGACAATAAGCGTGGAGGAATCAACGGGCGGATATGGTAACCACTTCGGTGGTAATCGGGGCCAAAACAATAAGAATGGACATTTCAAAAAAGGAGATTTAATGATGATGGAAAGACGCGTCGACAAAGACCCGTTGTTAAGGAAGGAGAAAGACCACCTATCATATGCTTCAAATGCGGAGGAGAGGGACACATCATCCAATCATGCGCCCATGCCGTCAAAGCGTGTTATAATTATGGAAGAGAAGGTCACTTAGCTCGATTTTGTCGTTTCATCAAGACAAATTCAACTAGGATGGAGGCACCAAAAGCCGCTCCAAAAAAAATCAAACCGGTAGTGCGAGAGGAGGCGTTTGTTGTGACCTCCCAGAGAGCAAGGAACCCAAATGAGGTCATCACGGGTAAGCTTATCATAAACTCTAATGAAAGTCTATACTTTATTTGATCTGGGTTCTACCCATTCTTTTATTTCTCTTACTTGCGCTCATCGATTAAATTTGACTCGGAGAAATTAGACTTTGACTTATCTGTGGAAACTCCGTTGGGAGAAACCTTCATTACATCCACTTTGTTTATAAGTCTTGTTTGGTTCAAATCGGTACCCTCACATTACACATCGATCTTATTTCATTAAAAATACTTGCATTTGACGTGATTCTAGGGATTGATTGGTTAACTACTTATCATGCAAAAATTGATTGTTTTTCGTAAGGTTGTTAGCTTTCATATTCCTAATCAACCTATTATGTGAATTCAAACGACCAAACCATTAAAATCAATCACGGTCATCTCGAGCCATAAAGCTATTCGTTTATTGAAAAAGCGGATGTCAAGCTTTCTTAGCTCATGTCATGATTTAAACAAAAATACGTCGGTTTTGAACGATATTTCTATTGTTAATAAATTTCTGACGTATTCCCAGAAGAACTTCACGGGCCTACCCCGGCGCGTGAAATTGAATTTTGTATCGACCTTGAACCCGTGTAGATAAAACCTAATTCCAAAGCCCCATATCGAATGGCTCTATTGAACTTCGTGAGTTAAAGACCCAACTGCAAGAATTGTTAGACATTGGCTTTATTCGTCCCTAGTACTTCTCCTTGGGGTGCTCCTGCTACTATTCGTGAAGAAGAAGAAAGATGGGAGTATCGCGACTTTGTATTGATTATCGGGAGTTGAATCATGTCACCATCAAAAATAGGTATCCATTGCCACGTATTGATGACTGTTTGACCCGATTGCAAGGAGCCAAATTCTTTTCAAAGATTGATCTTCATTCCGGATATCACCAATTGAAGATTAGAACCACGACATTCCAAAGACGGCTTTGACTCCTTCGATGCGGGCATTATGAATTCCTAGTCATGTCCTTTGGATTGACTAATGCTCCTAACGCCTTTCATGGATATGATGAACCGAGTATTCAAGGAATATTTAGGTCACTTTGTGGTCGTCTTTATTGATGACATCCTTATTTATTCCAAAAGCCGTGAAGATCATGAAAGCAACACTTGAGGTGACACTCCAAAAGCTTCGTGAATATAAGCTTTATGCCAAGTTGAAGAAATGCGAGTTACGGCTTGAAGAAGTAGCATTCCTTGGGCACGTGGTATCAAGTCATGGAATATCTGTTGACCCAAAGAAAGATTGAAGCTATTCAAAGTCGGGAACAACCTAAATCGATGACCAAAATCGTAGCTTTCTCGGTTTTCTTTGGTTATTATCGGAGATTCGTGGAAGGATTTTCTCGAATCGCTACTCCATCGACTCAATGACTTGAAAAGATACAAAGTTCGGTTGGAGCGAAGAATGTGAGAAGAGTTTTCAAGAACTCAAGAGGAGACTTATTTCAAAGACTGCTCGACAATACCATCGGCTCGGAGAGATTTGTCATCTGATGATGCTTCGGGCAAAGGGTTGGGATGTGTTCTCATGCAACATGGAAAAGTTATAGCCTATGCCTCGTGACAACTCAAAGAATATGAGAGGAATTATCCTACTCATGATCTAGAGTTAGCATTGTATTATCTTCAGACTTAAAATTTGGAGGCATTACTTGTATGGGGAGAAAGTGGAGATCTTTACGGATCATAAAAGCCTCAAATATTTCTTCACTCTAAAGGAACTCAACATGCGACAACGACGTTGGCTTGAACTGCTGAAAGATTATGATCATACCATCCAATACCATCCTGAAAAGCGAACGTGGTAGTTGATTTATCGAAAGTGTAGAAGATCATATGCAAGTCACGAGTGCGTTATTGTCAATCTGAAAGGCCCATTTGCGTGACTTGCAAAGGATGGAGATAGAGTTAAAGACTCGAGGGACGACGCGTGTGATGATAGCGAGTATCTGAGTAGATCCGACTTTAATCAATAAAGTTAAAGTCTGCTTTCAAGCTACGGACACGGAGGCGATGCGTATGAGGAAGAAAGTCAAGAAGGTGCTATCTTAGGAAGCAAGAATCGATGAAGAAGGAATACTTGAGTCAACTCCGGACTTTGTGTTCTAACGACCTGATTTAAAGTATAATATCATGATGGAGGCGCACAACACACATTTTACAATCCATCTCGGAGTACCAAAATGTATCATGATATTCGCTACATACATTTTGGTGGAGCAATATGAAGAGAGAGATAACGATGTTTATCTCAAGGTGTCTAACTTGTCAACGAGTTAAAGCGGAGCATCAAGTGCCAAAAGGTCCATTGCAACCACTTGAAATTCCAGAATGGAAGTGGAAGCACATTACCATGGATTTCAAGTTCTGGGGCCTTCCTAAGGTTTCTCAAGGCATTGATGCGATTTGGGTCATTATTGATAGATTGACCAAGTCTCTGCTCATTTCTTACCGATACGAGAAACTTATACACTTGAACGTCTTGCTCAGTATGTACATAAACAAGATTGTAAAAATCTGCATGGTATCTTGGGGTATCCATAGTTTCTAATTGAGACCCAAGATTTACTTCACGATTTTGGGTTAGTTTGCAAAAAAACTATGGGCACAGACTTACGATTTAGCTTCGGCGTATCATCCTCGAGACAGACGGAGACGATGGAGAGGACTATTCAAACTCTTGAAGATCTATTAAGACTCTGTGTCCTTGATTTCAAGGGAGTTGGGACAAGTTCTTACCATTGGTGGAGTTTTCCTACAACAACAGCTTATCAAGCAAGTATTGGCATGGCTCCATTCAAGCGTTGTATGGAAGAAAGTGTCGTTCTCCGATATCTTTGGGATGAGGTGGGTGAAGCAATGTTGTTGGGACCGGAGTTGGTACGTATGACTACTTTTAAAAGATTCAAACGATCCGACAACGTATAAAAACCTCACAAAATCGATAAAAGAGTTATCTTGATCTTCATCGAAAGGACGTGGAATTCGATATAGGAGATCATGTGTTGTTAAGAGTTGCTCCATGGAAAGGAGTTACAAGATTTGGAAAGAGGAAAACTTAATTCTCGATTCATCGGTCCATTTTAATCCTCGATCGAGTAGGAATCGTGGCTATAGACTCGCTTTCTTGCCAAATATGTCTCGTGTTCATAACGCTTTTCACATATCCATGTTACGTAAATATGTGAAAGACCCGAACCATATTATTGAGTTAGAACCGGATGAAATAGCGGAAGATTTGACGTATGAAGAGTTTCTGTTCAAATTTTGGATAAGAAGGAACATATTCTACGCTCCAAGGTTATACCTCAAGTCAAAGTTTTGTGGAGGAACCACGATGTTGAGGAAATGACTTGGGAGTTAGAATCAAATGAAATCAAGGTATCCTTACCTCTTCGACATACCAGTACGTACCTCTAATTTCGAGGGCTAAAATTTCATAAGAAGGGAGGTTGTAAGACCCCAACTTTTTATAAATAAAGATGAATTTTCTATAAATATTATTTTTGAATATTATGGAATAAATTTGATATAATGTTATAGTTGTGGGTAATATTTATAAATTTTGCAAAAGTAAGCAAGTTGTTATAAAATATTAGTTTGGTCGGGGAATATTTTTTTTGTCGGGGAATATTAAATGCGACTACTCAATCATTAGTGGACCCCACAACTAAGTATTGTCGTAGTTAGAAAATGACAAAATTATCTTTCTATAAAAATAACTTGGCGAGAGTGTTACTGATTAAAAGCTGTTGAACTACCCGGTGGTAAAGTACAATAATATGTCTGGCGTGGTTGCGTAGTAGTACACTAAGATTGATTATTGATGCTTACGTGAGAAGTCACTTAGCTATACTCAATTATTACTCTGATAATTGTTGCATCATATCTCTTATATTATTGATTCAAGTATTGTCACAATTATCATTTGTATAATATGTTATGTTATTAATTGAGACGACAAGTTATAAATGATTAATGATTGTTGAAAGATTAAAAATGTGTTGATTAAAAATAAAATGATTTGTGGTAATATTTATTCAATCCTTGATGTATATAAAGAGTACATTATGAGACGTTTGTGGTAAGTTAGATTATTTTATGGGGGGCCCATATATGCATCATCTAAGAGTCTCTTCGACGATAAGTAATTACCTTTGTGAATAGTAATTACCTTCGTCGATAGTATTTACCTTCGTCGATAGTAATTACCTTCTTGATAGTATTTACCTTCGTCGATAGTAATTACCTTCTTCAATAGTATTTACCTTCGTCAATAGTAATTACCCTTCAAGAAAATAGTATTTGTCTCTTCAATATTACCAAGAGTCATTTTGACCCTTCTCGTTAAGACTAAGAGCCACCCCGCTTTTTCTATAAATAGAAAGCTCATTCCTTCATTATTTCTTACGAATTCATTGAAACTCTGAGAGAGAAAACTATAGAGAAAAGAAGAAAAGTATTCTGCTACTTCACTTTTCCAATATTCATTCTTCTAAGGTAGGGAATATTATTTGTTGTACTCAGAAAAAGGGTGTTATTCTTTCTTATTCATGAAGAGAATCATTGTTATTCCATTGCTTATTATTCTATTGGAATAACTTTGTATCTGTGGTTTACCTATACTTGGTGACATTCTTCTATTATTACATTGGAACATCCTCGTGTGTTTTTACAATCGGGACACAGTTCCATCTTTATTATTATTACTCATTGGAACATCCATGCATGTGTTTTACACCGGACTGGTTCCGTCTTTATTATTATTCATTGGAACATCTTATCGTGTGTTTTTTACACCGACCGGTTCCGCCTTTATTATTATTCTTTGGAACATCACATGCATGCGTTTTTGCCGGGACTGGTTTTCGTTATTTATTATTACATTGGAATAACTTTTATGCATGCGGCTTTATCGCATGCATGGTGATTTCTTTTGTTATTCCATTCTTTATTATACCTAGTTGGTTAAAACTTTGACTTCTATACTCCATGAAATTAGTAGAATATCCTTGATATTTGCGTTTCATCCAGTATCTTTTCATGGAAATATTCTTCTCGATCATTCTTGAATTTTACTCTACAAAAAGATTATCATGTTGACAATTTGGGCGTTAATAATTCCGGATAAAATAATTCTTGAACTTGTTTTCTTGAATTCTTATATCATTGTCATCATCCTCATGTTTATATTATGTTGAAAGTCATACATGGCCTTAGTAGTGCATAGATGGACTTGGTATGATTATGACCGAGAGACTATTCGAAGGTAATCATGGACCGTAATGTTACAAATGATGTGATAAAAATCCTCGGTGGTAGTAGTGCATTGATGGACGATTGTTGGCATGATCATGACCATTAATGAATACACAACTATTCTTGGCCCGTAGTGCGAATAATTGTGGTCGTGATACTAAAGAATATCCTCGGCCGTAGTAGTGCGGGGTGATTCGATGATGTGGAATATTTATTATAGGCGAGTCTCAAATTTATAACAAATGATGAAAAACCTTTTAAATCATAAAAGATAGTAGATTTTATTTTCTACTTGACTCTTTTAATGGATTCTTTGGTTCATTGTAGTTAAACTTGATGTTCATTATATTTTATCGGTTTAACATTGTTGAGGCTAATGATAATTTATTCGCATTATCTTAGTCATAATATTTCTTCTTGAGCTAGTTGAGCTCACCCTTTCTTTCATTGTTCTCTTGAAATGAGAATATAGGCGGGACGACGAGTGGGGAGCGGAGTAATGGTCCGAGGATAGCATTAGTAGTCCTCACTATTACGTGAAATAGTGTGATAATAATTGTAATGAGGACTCCTTTTGAGTTTGTATAATATCTAGTAGACAATATTTGTATTCAAACTCACGCTTTATGTCGTATTGTATACCTGCACGCTATATTAGTAAGTTGTATTTAAATTACGTACCATGTATCGACTACCCAAGATGGGTGATGTATACCTAATTTTGGGGCGTCACAATGAGTTGTTTTATTTGTAGTTACCATTATAAACCTGGTTTGGTTATTCTTATTATGAAATTAGGTGGTTATTGTGATGGTTATGTTATGTAATTATTTGGGTACCATTAAACATTGTTATGGTTATTGTTATGTAATTATTTGGTTTACATTAAAAATTGGCATGAATTATTTATTATGGTTATCTTGTCATGTATAAAATGGTAACCAATTATAATTTTGTAATATCTGATTGGTAACCAATCATGTATAAATAGGTAACCAGATAATGATTTGATAGTAACCAGAGAATTACAATATTGTATCAGGACATATGTCATATATTAAGTGGACATGTGTGAGTATACATGGGTTTCATAAACTTCAATACCCTTTTAATTATATGTTCTTTGGATATATGTGTTGTTTATGTTGTGGTTACCATTATAAAATGGTATTATTCTTTATTATGTAATTAGGTGGTTACCGTGATGGTTCTTTGTTATGTAATTATTTGGGTATCATTAAACATTGTTATGTTCCTGTTATGTAATTATTTTGTTAAAAACTAGTATGGTTACTGTTATGTTATTAGCTGGTAACTGTTATGGTTATTGTTATGTAAATATGTGGTTACCATTAAAAACTGTTATGGTTACTGTTATGTATTTATTTGATTCTCATTATTGTTAATGTTTCATTGAAATCGAATTCAATATATAAATGAATAACAATTTTGTTTACTATACACAATCAAAATTTTACAAACCAATCGTTTAATGGTTACTCAAAGTAAACAATAATACATTCATGTATCTACACTCTTAATTTAATCGCACTATATCGGACCATTTTAGTGGTCTTAAAATCGGGGATTACTGCATGTTTTTCTCATTGTGTCCTTTTTTCTTGCTTTTCTTTGCATTTGTTTTGAATTTTGATTTCGAGATCCGTGTTTGTACTCTCTTTTTTGGTCTTCTCTTTGCGCCTTCTTGTGTTGGGTGGTTTTATACATATGTTTTTTACTTCTTCGATACATCCCGCTTTTCTTTGTCATCTAATGGCATGATGGAAGTTTAATATGTCTTGACCAAAGTTGCTTTAGTGTAATTTCTTGAGAAAAAATCATAACAGCTCAAATTTCTCTTGCTTTCATAATTAAAAGACGTCTTGAGGGCAAGGCATCTCATGGTACTAAAATTTACGGCATGTGCATGTCTTTTGTTCGATGTCCACAATATACTGTTTAGAGACATCGTAAACAGTGAAAATCACTAAGTTTGATATCTCAACCTACAACACCCAATGTATACAATCAGATTAACAGTTTCATCCCAAATATACAATAACCAATTAACTAGTACACAATATTAGTCAATAAGTAACCACCAATATAAAAGAAACAATTATAAATCTCAAAGAACATTATAATGTTATATAGTAATTAAGTCGATGATTGATCAAGAATCAATATAATGTTACACAAGAACCAAATAAGCATTATATAGTAACCAAAGATATAAGTACACGATGAAGCAATTCAAGAGTAGTAGTCAAGAACTTGATATAATGTTGCACATTAAGTAAGTTAGCATTACTCGTAACCAATAAAGATTATAATTTTATCCAAGAACCAAGTTATCATTAGTCGATATAATGTTATACAAATAACTTGACTCAAGAATAGCCAACAACCATTATATGGTTACACAAGAACTAACTCAAAGAATAATCAAGAACCAATTTAATGTTGCACAAGAATTAAGTTAACATTAGTAAGTAACCAAGTTAGTAATAGTCGATTAGATTGAAAATGCAAATTAGGATGCAATAATTTAAATTGAGTATTAATTACCTTAAGTATCTTTGATTTAAAGATATTAGATTGCAACTTTCTCTAGTCACAGTGGAAAGTGTTGTGAATGTTGATATGGTCATTTGTTTGTTTGTTTGAAATACCATCTTTGAACCGAATAACGTAGAATTCAATCATTATGCATAACCGAAAGATCCTTGATAAACTTGATTGCATTGTTAATAGATTCTATGCGGTTTGAAGTTATTGTTGAGTACCGCCATACGGTCCATGGAGCTCGGTGTGTGACGCCCCCAAAATTAGGTATCGTCACCCATCTTGGGTCGCCACTTACATGGTACATAAATTCAAATACAACTTACTAACCTAAGCGTAGGTATAATACGATATAAAAGCGTGAGTTTGAATACAAATATTGTCTACTAGATATTATACAAACTCAAAAGGAGTCCTCATTACAACTATTATCACACTATTTCACGAATAGTGAGGACTACTAATCTTATCCTCTGGACCATTACTTAGTTCCCGACTAAGTCCCGGTATGTTCTCATTTCACGAAGAAAAAGTGAAAGAAAGGGTGAGCTCAACTAGCCCAATAAAAATATTATGACTAAGATAATGCGAGAATAAATTATCATTAGCCTTGAACGATGTTAAACCGATAAAATACAATGATAGACAACCAGGTTTAAGCTGCGGCGGAATAAGCAATCCATTAAAAGAGTCAAGTAGAGAATAAAGTCTACTATCTTTTAGGTTTTAAAAGGTTTTCATCAATTTTTTTATCGGCCGAGACTCGAAACAATAAATAAACCACCACATCTAATCATCCACATACCGCGGTCGAGGATTTTCATCAAATTATCAATGGTCACGACTATCTTAAGAATCACCCACGGTGTAATCATACCAAAAACTATCCATCAACGCATTACGAACCCATGAGGACTTTTGTCACATCATTTATATCAAGTCATGATTATCTTAGAATGATCCACAGTCATAATCATACTAAGTTCATCTATGCGCGTAAGCCAAAGATAACATAATATAACATGAGGATGATGACAATGACATAGTAATTCAATAAAACAAGTTCAAGAATTATTTAATCCATGAATTATTAACGTCCAAATTGTCGACATGATCTTTGTTTAGTAGAGTAAAATTCAAGAATGATCGGAAGAATATTTCCATGAAAAGATCTTGGATGAAACGCAAATATCGAGGATATTCTACTAATTTCATGGAGTATAGAAGTCAAAGTTTTAACCAATTGGGTATAATAAAGAATGGAATAACAAAAGAAATCACCATGCATGCGGTACTTGGCATGACAAAGTTATTCCAACGAGAATAATAATAACGGAACCGGTCGGTGAAATTCACACCGGAAGCGGGATGTTCCAACGAGAATAATAAAGATGGAACCGGATCCGGTGTAAAACACACGATAGGATATTCCAACGAGAATGATAAAGACGGAACCAGTCCGGTGTAAAACACACAGACGAGGATGTTCCAACGAATAATAATAAAAGCGGAACCAGTCCTGTGTAAAACACACGACGGATGTTCCAAATGTAATAATAGAAGAATGTCACCAAGTATAGGGTAAACCACAGCATATCTGAGTTATTCAAATGAGAATAATAAGCAATGGAATAACATAAGGATTTCACCAAGTATAGGGTATCTGCGTATATCTGAGGTTATGTATAGGGTATGCCACTTTTACGAGTTATTCCAATGAATAATAATGAATGGAATAACGAAGTTCTCTTCAAAGAAAGAATAACACCCTTACCGTAAAAGAACTGAATATAGAAGTAGTGAAGTAGCGAGATACTCTTCTTCTTTCTATAATTTTCTCTCTATAAACTTCTCTCTAAATTTCTCTCTAGAGTTTCAATGAATTAATAAGAAAATAATGAAGGAATGAGCTTATTTATAGGAAAATGGAATGCGTAGTAACTAATCCATGAGCAGTCCAGTTGATTTACTTTAATCGGACGGTCCATATTTAAAGAAAATCTTTTAAATAAAATATAATATATTCTATTTATATAAAAACATTTTACTATGCAAACACTAATGCAAAACACTATGCAAAAATACTATCACTACGTATCGTAATAAAATATAATATATTTTATTTATAAAATAACTTTAATAAAGTATTACATTTTATATAAAAGATGTTTACATTTTATTACGTTAATAATACGAATAAAACAAAAAGTCATTATCGCTATAATAATTCATATTATTAATAATGGAATCAAACCGAGTGACTGACTTCATAAGCATCGATAATCAATCTGGTGTCTTTACTATGCAACCACATGTATTCTTCGTACTTTTACTACTGAGTAGTTCAACGATATCAACGGTAAAACTTCCGCCGTTATTTCAATAAAATATTTTTGTCGTTTTCTCGATCCGATGATAATTACATTATGGGGTCCACCAATGATTGGTAGTTATGCGAATATTCCTGCTAAACCAAGAATATTCCCAGACCAATCGAATATAATATAACCACTTGCATACTTTGCAAAATTTATAAATATTACCCACAACTATAATATTATATCAAATTATTTCATAATATTAAAAAATAATATTTATAGAAAATTCAAATCTTTATTGATAAAAAGCGGGGTCTCTGACCTCTCCCTCACTTATGAAATTTAAGCCCTCGAAATTAGAATGCGTACTGATATGATAAAGAGATGAGGATACCTTGAATACCTTTATCGTTAAAAATATTAAATTCATCTTCGCAATCCTACGAAGATATTCATTAACAATTCATCTTTGCACTTCTACGAGGCCAAATATATATATAAGCTGTAAAACCAATAATCTTTGAGACTCGACTTAATAGTATCACAATTCACGAATTATCCATGCACTCTTGGCTAAGGATATTCGTGTTTTCAATCTGATCGTGATTATCTGCCGAATAATCCTGGTCATAATCATACCAAGTCCATCAATACACTTCTGACCAAAGATGACTTTTACCACATCCATGAATTAATATTTCATTCTTTGAGACTCATTTCGATAATTAATCCATATCATCGAATCATCCACCTTTTCTGAGCCAAGGATATTCATTAGTATCCGACCACGAATTATCCATACCTTACTGCCAAAGATAATCGTGTATTCATTAGTATCACGACCACAAATTATCCATGCACTACTGACGAAGATAATCGTGTATTCATTAGTATCACGACCACAAATTATCCATACACTACTGACGAAAAGATAATCGTGTATTCATTAGTATCCGACCACAAATTATCCATGCACTACGGCGAAAGATAATTGTGTATTCATTAGTATCACGACCACAAATTATCCATGCACTACTGACGAAGATAATTGTGTATTCATTAAGATCACGACCACAAATTATCCATACACTACTGCGAAAGATAATTGTGTATTCATTAGTATCACGACCACAAATTATCCATGCACTTTCTGACCAAAGATAATTGTGTATTCAATTCACGATTATGATTATACTTAAAACAATCCACTGGTCATAATCATACCAAGTCCATCTATACTTCTGAGGCCACGGATGACTTTCACGCGTAATATAAGCGTGAGGATAATGATATAAAGAATCAATCAAATGAGATAAAGGATAAATATTAAACCTTTATAATATAATTTATCCGAGTTCAAGAATATCCCCATGTTTTCAATCACTTAATAATCTCATAATCTAACATCATTAATATTATAACAATATTTAAATCACTTCTTAAATTTATAAACAATTTATCTCAATTATTTACGCTTTTACCATATAATGCATTTAATCATTCAAAATGCCATACTCATAAGATATCATCACCAATTATCAAATCCTCTCATCAAAAAATATGCATATACTACATATAGGATTCTTTAGCCATAAAATCCTATTTTCAACTTTGTTACTTCACATAACATATTTAACTCATATGTTAAGTAACTAAACTATTTTCATGAAAATACCAAATCAGTCCCAAAAATATTTCTTTTCTGGGATTTAGCATAATATAATCCCATAATGAAAATATATTTTTCGAATTTTAAAATTCATTTACTATTTTCAAAAATCAATTTCCACTTAATTCCTTAAGAAATTAGCTACCTCAAGTTTAACTCCAAAAATTCCCAAATCTTGGCAGGACCTTACACATGTTAACGTGAGCTTCTAGTTTAAATTTCATGGTCATCGGAGTTATAGAACTCCAGGTTATAGCGTTTTTAAATCGGAAAAACCTAAATATTGAAAAAGTCGTAACTTGCTCATTTTAAGTCGAATGAGCTCATTTTTGGACAGGAGGTACTTTATACCATATACCTTCATGTCCCAAAAACCCAGAATTTTTCTCATAATTTAAGTGGCCAAAACAGTCCCTTAAAGTTTCTAGGCGATAGCATTTTAAAAATTTACAGCTTTGGCCTCCTTTGCTAAAATCAGTCCACACAAAAATCTACAACACCTTTTCCAGTAATTCCACTTGGATTAGTTAGGTAACTCATAGATCTAACTCTAGGACTTGACCACATTCAAAAATTCAAAATATAATAGGAGATATGGTCAATTGAATTTCATGTTACGTTTTTCACCAAAATCGATTTTCAACTCTTTGTGATTTCTAAGAAACTTTCATGTTTTCACATACTAACCAACATAACTCATCATAAAACTTACTAATACTTCATATACCCATGATTTTCATCAGTCCTATGCTTTTATTATGACTTTCATCATAAACCACGTAAAGCTGTTCATTTTAGTTGAAGAAATATTTGAGGTTTAAGAAATGGGTTTTTATCTTTGGGGTCAATACAAAATTCGATTTCACGCTCTAGGGTAGGCTAGAAGTCTTCAAGAATCGCCAAGAAATTTATTAATGATAGAAATATCATTCAAAAGCTGTTACTCTCGTCCAAGACTTGGATAATCGTCACATTGATACCAATGCGTGACTTACATCCCTAACCTAGATAGCACCTCACAATGATACCTATAAACTTGCCATCTTCATTCACGATGTAAGCCTCTGAAAGTTTGGCTTGGTGCATTCCACACAAGGAAGTTAACAATGAAAGGATCGGGGCTCTTTACTTATGGCTTGATATAACGGTGATTAACTTTAGGGTTTGGTTACTTTGAATTAAGTATAACGAGGTTGGTTATGAATATAAAAGCTAACAACCTTACGAAAAGCATGATGAGTAGTTAACCAATTGATTCCTAAAATCACATCAAAGGCAAGTATTTTCAAAAGATAAGATCGACGGTAGCGTGAAAGTGTTTATTTGAATCAAACAAGATTTAAAAATAGTAAGCGATAACGAAGGCTCCTACTAACGAAGTTTCAACCAATAAGTCAAGTCTAACTTCTCCTGAGTCAAATTTAAGCGTTGAGCGCAACTAGGTGAAATAAAAGAGTGGGTAGAAGCGGTATCTAACACGGTATAGACTTATGAGCTTATGATTACTTACGTGATAATCTTATTGGGTTCCTCGTCACGAGAAAAAAAATGCTCTCTCTTAAACTACTGGCTTTGGTTTATGCAGGGCGACCTTTGGTGCCTCCATCCTAGTTGAATTTGTCTTGATGAATGACAAAATCGAGCTAAGTGACCTTCTCTTCCTGAATTATAACATGCTTTGGATGGCATGGCGCGCGATTTGGACCCGATGTGTCCCTCTCCTCGCATTTGAAGCATATAATAGATGGTCCTTCTCCTTCCTTAACAACGAGTCTTTGGTCTTGACGTCTTTCCATCATTGTTGAATCTCCTTTTCTTGAAATGTCCATTCTTATTGTTTTGTACGATTACCACGAAGTGGTTACCATATCGGACTGTTGATTCCTCCGCGCTTGTTGTCATAAACCCGATGACTACTCTCATTTGGTATTATAATTTTCTTGGCTACTTTCTTTTTAGTTCGTTGACTCGTTATCGCGCTCCACTAATTGAGCCCTATTTACAACATCTGAATAAAAACACGGTTTATGAGAAATAAGATGTTGGCGTATCTACAACTTCAACCTCTTAAAAACATTAGCGCCATTCTCTCTTCATTATCCACCAGTGGGGCCTTGAAATCGTGATAACTCATAAAATTTTGCCTCGTATTGCGACACGGTCGTATTGTTTTGTTCGACTTGATAAACTCCACCTCCTTACATGTGGCGAATACTTTCGGGAAAGTATTTGTCGTTGAAACGACTCTGGAACTTCTCCCGAAGATATCTTGATCTGGCGGGGTTGAGTCGTTTCTGGAATTCCCACCGATGTCTGCCTCTCTCCGCATGACATAAAAGCGTGAAAAGGAACCTTTTGCTCCTCGGACATCCCAGACATCAAATATCTTGGTAATCTGCTTTATCCATGCTTCCAGCGAAGTGGTTTTGGCTCTCCCTTAAACTCCGGTGGTCCCGGCTCCTTGAATTGTTTAGCGGTGGCCAGAGAGAGTTCCGAGTGTTTCCACCTACGTTTTGGGCGAGGTCGTCGCTTTCGCTTTGATGTTGCATGAATTCTAAAACCTCTTAAGCGTCTGAAATCGTTAGTCGATTGATCGGTGTTGTTGTTTTTACGGAGGATTATCGCCATCACTGTTGCACATTATCACGATTATTGATCATGGAGAATCAGCGTCTCCACATGCTCCATGCTTATCTCAACATTTTGGATGCCATTTTCAAATCGCCCACAAAACCGGGGTTAATTAACATGTCACATATTATCCCTATACTTTGTGAGCCATTAAATACTAAATAAACTTAGGTAGGTCATCTTAGCGAAGAATTTCCGTCTCTCCCTCTCTAGTTCTATTCTCACATCTTAGCGGGGGATCGTATCCTAAGCTCGATACCAAGCTGTGGCGCCCCCCAAAATTAGGTATCGTCACCCGTCTTGGGTGATTACATGGTACATAAATTCGATACTGACTTACTAATATAAGCGTAGGTATGCAATCGACATAAAGCGTGAGTTTGAATACAAATATTGTCTACTAGATATTATACAAACTCGAAAGTCCTCATTACAACTATTATCACCTTATTTCACGAATAGTGAGGACTACTAATCTTATCCTCACGGACCATTACTTTGTTCCCAGGCTTCGTCCCGGCTATGTTCTCATTTCACGAAGAAACGGTGAAAGAAAAGGTGAGCTCAACTAGCCCGATAAGAAATATTATGACTAAGATAATGCGAGAATAAATTATCATTAGCCTTGATGATGTTAAGCGATAAAATCTGATAGACAACGGTTTAAGCTGCGGTGGAATAAGCGATCCATTAAAAAGAGTCAGTAGAGAATAAAATCTACTATCTTTTAGGTTTTAAAGGTTTTCATCAATTTTTATCGTGAGACTCGACAATAAATAAACCACCACATCTAATCATCCACATGTACCACGGTCGAGGATTTTCATCAAATTATCGATGGTCGTGACTATCTTGAATCACCCACAGTCATGTCATACCAAAAACTATCCATCAACGCATTACAGACCCTTTGAGGACTTTTGTCACATCATTTATATCAAGTCGTGATTATCTGCGAATGATCCACGGTCGTAATCATACTAAGTTCATCTATACGCGTAAGCGAAGATAACATAATATAACATGAGGATGATGATGATGACATAATAATTCAATAAAACAAGTTCAAAATTATTTAATCCATGAATTATTAACGTCCAATTATCGACATAATCTTTGTTTACGTAGAGTAAAATTCAAGAATGATCGGAAGAATATTTCCATGAAAAGATCTTTGGATGAAACCTTGAATATCGAGGATATTCTACTAATTTCATGGAGTATAGAAGTCAAAGTTTTAACTTATTTGGGTATAATAAAGAATGGAATAACAAAAGAAATCACCGTGCATGCGGTGCTTAGCGTAGAGCGAGGTTATTCAGCGAGAATAATAATAACGGAACGAGGTCGGGGTGAAATTCACAAAGCAGGATGTTCAACGAATAATAAAGATGGAACCGGATCCGGTGTAAAACACGGATAGGATATTCAGCGAGAATGATAAAGGCGGAACCGGTCCGGTGTAAAACACTGTGAGCGGGATGTTCAACGAATAATAAAAAGCGGAACCGGTCCGGGTGTAAAACACACGACGAGGATGTTCAGCGAGAATAATAGAAGAATGTCACCAAGTATAGGGTTAAGCCAGCGTATCTGAGTTATTCAAGCGAAATAATAAGCGATGGAATAACATAAGGATTTCACGAAGTATAGGGTATCTGGCGTTATCTGAGGTTATGTATAGGGTATGCCACTTTTACGAGTTATTCAACGAGAATAATAATGAATGGAATATGAAGTTCTCTTCGAAGAAAGAATAACACCCTTACTAGTAAAAAGAAATGAATATAGAAGTAGTGAAGTAGCGAATATACTCTTCTTCTTTCTACATAATTTTCTCTCTATAAACTTATATACTATAATTTCTCTCTCTAGAGTTTGATGAATTAAATGAAAATAATGAAGGAATGAGCTTATTTATAGGAAAATGGAATGCGTAGTAACTAATCCATGAGCGGTCCAGTTGATTTACTTTAATCGGCGGTCCATATTTAAAGAAAAATCTTTTAAATAAAATATAATATATTCTATTTATATAAAAACATTTTCTTATGCAAACCTTTATGCAATCTTATCTTAAACAACATGCAAAACACTTATCTGACACTTATCGTAATAAAATATAATATATTACATTTATAGAATAACTTTAATAAAGTATTACATTTTATATAAAAGATGTTTACATTTTATTACGTTAATAATCTGAATAAAACAAAAGCGTCGTTATCATTATAATAATTCATATTATTAATAAATGATAATGGAATCAATAGTGAGTGACTTCTCGTATAAGCGTCGATAATCGTCTCAGGTAATGTCTTCTTTATGCATCGACATTTATTCTTTATTTTTTTTTTACTAAGGTAGTTCATTCGGCGATATCAATGGTAAAACTTCGTAGTTATTTGATAAAATATTTTTATCGTTTTCTCGATCAAATGATAATTACATTAATGAATCTCAAGTTTTATCGATAAAGATTTAAATTTTGTCAAAATAATTTTTTATATTATGGTGTGAATTTGAGATAATATTATAGTTGTGGGTAGTATTTATAAATTTTGCAAAAGTATCACAGTGGTTATATTATATTAGATTGGTGGGGAATATTCGGTTTAGCGGGGAATATTAAATACAACGACTCAATCATTGGTGGACCCTAGCGAAATTATTATTATATCGGATTGAGAAAGCGACAAAAATATTTTATTGAAATAACGGCGGAAGTTTTCTGGTAGTTCTTGTTGAACTACTTTCGGTAGTAAAAAATACGATAATAATAAGTGTGGTTGCGTAGTAGCACTGCGGTATTGATTATTGATGCTTATGTGAGAAGTCACTCGGTTTGATTCCATTATTGTCGATTAATAATATGAATTATTATAGCGATAATGACGTTTTGTTTTATTAATTATTATTAGCGTAATAAAAGCGAAACATCTTTATATAAAATAGAATACTTTATTAAAGTTATTACATAAATAGAATATATTATATTTTATTATGCATAGTGTTGCGTAGTGTTTTGCATAGTGTTTTGCATAGTATTGCATAGTGTTTTGCATAGTAAAATGTTTTTATATAAATAGAATATATTATATTTTATTTAAAAGATTTTTCTTTAAATATGGACCGTCAGTTAAAATAAATCAATACGATAGTTTCATGGATTAATTCTTATGCATTCCATTTTCTATAAATAGAAGCTCATTCCTTCATTATTTTCTTACAATTCATTGAAACTACAGAGAAAATTATAGAGAAGCTATATAGAGAAAAATTATAGAAAGAAGAAGAGTATTACTGCTACTTCACTACTTCTATATTAGGTTCTTTTACGGTAAGGGGTGTTATTCTTTCTTCTTGAAGAGAACTTACATTATTCCATTCATTATTATTACATTGGAATAACTTTTGTAAAAGTGGTGGCACCCTATACATAACTTTTGTATCTGTGGCGTACCTATACTTGGTGAAATCCTTATGTTATTCCATTGCTTATTATTACATTGGAATAACTTTTGTATCTGTGATTTACCTATACTTGGTGACATTCTTACTATTATTACATTGGAACATCACATGCATGTGTTTTACAGGACTGGTTAAATTTTATTATTACATTGGAACATCACATGCATGTGTTTTACACGGACTGGTTAAAATCTTTATCATTACATTTGGAATATCTATCATGTGTTTTACAGGATGCAGTTCCATCTTTATTATTACATTGGAACATCACAGCCGGGTGTGAATTTCACGACACAGTTCCGTTATTATTATTACATTGGAATAACTTTTATCATCTGAATCTGCATGCGTGGTGATTTCTTTTGTTATTCCATTCTTTATTATACCCGGTTGGTTAAAACTTTGACTTATACTCCATGAAATTAGTAGAATATCCTTGATATTTGCGTTTCATCCGATATCTTTTCATGGAAATATTCTTGATCATTCTTGAATTTTACTCTCTGAAAGCGATGTCGTGTTGATAATTTGGGCGTTAATAATTCATGGATTAAATAATTCTTGAACTTGTTTTATTGAATTATTATGTCATTGTCATCATCCTCATGTTATATTATGTTATCTTTGGCTTACGTGCGTAGATGAACTTAGTATGATTATGACCGAGGATCATTCGGTATAATCATGACTTGATATAAATGATGTGACAAAAGTCCTCGATTGGCTTTGTAATGCGATGATGGATAGTTTTGGTATGATTATGACCGGGGGTGATTCGGTATAGTCATGACCATTGATAATTTGATGAAAATCCTTGGCCGTGAATGCGAGGGATGATTAGATGTGGTGGTTTATTTATTAAAATTTGAGTCTCGTGATAAAAATTGATGAAAACCTTTTAAAACCTAAAAGATAGTAGACTTTATTCTCTACTTGACTCTTTTAATGGATTGCTTATTCATTGCTGATTAAGCGGTTGTCTATTGTATTTTATCGGTTTAACAACTTTGAAAGGCTAATGATAATTTATTACGCATTATCTTAGTCGTAATATTTCTTCTTGGGCTAGTTGAGCTCACCCTTTCTTTCTTTTATTATTCTCTTGAAATGAGAACATAGGCTTGGAGACGAGTCGGGGAGCGAGTAATGGTCGAGAGGATAGCATTAGTAGTCCTCACTATTACGTGAAATAGTGTGATAATAGTTGTAATGAGGACTCCTTTTGAGTTTGTATAATATCTAGTAGACAATATTTGTATTCAAACTCACGGTTTATATCGTATTATACCACACAGTTATATTAATAAGTTGTATTTGAATTTATGTACCATGTAAGTGGCGACCCAAGATGGGTGGCGTATACTTAATTTTGGAGGCGTCGCGGTTGGTATCGAGCTTAGGGATATGATCCACAGGCTAAGAGGTGAGAATAGAACTAGGAGGAGAGGCGGAAATTCCTTACGCTAGTATGACCTACTAAGTTTATTTAGTATTTAATTGGTGGATTCGATTGTATAGGGATAATATGTGACATGTTAATTAACCACGGTTTTTGTGGCGGTGTTTGAAAATGGCATCCAAAAAATGTTGAGATAAGCATTGGAGCCGAGGAGGCTATTGATTCTCCACGAGATCGATAATCGGGACAATGTGCAGCGGGATGGCGATAATCCTCCTATAAACAACAACATCGATCGATTGACTAACGACGATGCGTTTAAGAGGTTTTAGAATTCATGCGACATCGGTAGCGACTCTGTCCAAAAGCGTGGGGTGGAAACACGGAAAACTCTCGGTGCGGTCACCGCTAAACAATTCAAGGCTGGGACCACCGGAGTTTAAGGAGAGCAAAACCACTTACGGCGGAAGCATGGATAAAGCAGTTACGAAGATATTTGATGTCTTGGGATGCTCAGAGAGCAAAGGTTCCTTTTTGGCCTTTATGTTCTTGGCGAGAGGCGATTCTTGGTGGGAATCGGTAAAAGCGTACTCGACTTTCTTTGTCTTGAAGATATCTTGGGAGAAGTTCGGGAGGCATTTCAGCGACAAATACTTTCACGAAAGTATTAGCCACATGAAGGAGGTGGAGTTTATCAAGTTGGAACAAAACAATATGGCCAGTAATATGATACGAGGCAAAATTTGCGGAGTTATCACGATTTGCGTCCCACTTGGTGGATAATGAAGAGAGAATGGCGCGAATGTTTTAAGAGGTTTGAAGCGAGAGATCGTCGACATCTTATTTCTCATAAAGCGTGTTTTTATTGAGGATGTTGTAAATAGGGCTCGATTAGTGGAAGCGCGATAACGAGTCAACCTGACTAAAAAGAAAGTAGCCGTGAAAATTATAATACCGGTGAGTAGTCGTCGAGCGGTGACAACAAGCGTGGAGGAATCAACGGGCCGATATATGGTAACCACTTGGTGGTAATCGGGGCCAAAACAATAAGAATGGACATTTCAAGAAAGGAGATTCAACAATGATGGAAAGGCGTCGGCACCGGCACAGACTGTTGTTAAGGAAGGAGAAGGACCATCTATTATATGCTTCAAATGCGGAGGAGAGGACACATCGGTCCGAGCTGCGCCATCTTAGTCAAAGCATGTTATAATTGTGGAAGAAGGTCACTTAGCTCGATTTTGTCGTTTCTGAAGACAAATTCAACTAGGATGGAGGCACGAAAGGCATCCCCCACAAACAAACCAAAGCCGATGGTTTAAGAGAGCGTTTTTTTCTCGTGACGAGGAACACGAATAAGATTATCACGGGTAAGTAATCATAAGCTCTTGCGAAGTCTATCTGAGTGTTAGATACCGATTCTACCCACTCTTTTATTTCACTAGTTGCGTTCAGCGTTTAAATTTGACTCGGAGAAGTTAGACTTTGACTTATTGGTTGAAACTTAGTTAGTAGGAGCCTTAATTCTGCTTCTTATTTTTTAAATCTTGTTTGATTCAAATAAACACTTTCACGTTACTGTCGATCTTATCTTTTTGAAAATACTTGCCTTTGATGTGATTTTAGGAATCGATTGGTTAACTACTCATCATGCTTTTAAATAAGGTTGTTAGCTTTTATATTCATAACCAACTTTGTTATCTGAATTCAAAGTAACCAAACCCTAAAAGTTAATCAACATTATATCAAGCCATAAGTAAAGAGCCCGATCCTTTCATTGTTAACTTCCTTGTGTGGAATGCCGCAAAGCGGACTTTACGTAGGCGACATCGTGAATGAAGATGGCAAGTTTATAGGTATCATTGTGAGGTCTTATCTAGGTTAAGGGATAGAAGTCACGATTGGTATCGATGTGACGTCTTATCAAAGTCTTGGAGACGAAATAGCATTTTTGAATGATATTTCTATCATTAATAAATTTCTTGGCGTATTCTTGAAGACTTCCTAGCCTACCTAGGCGTGAAATCGAATTTTGTATTGACCCCGATCTGAAACCCATTTCTTAAACCCTCGAATATTTCTTGACTAAAATGAGCAGTTTACGTGGTTTATGATGAAAGTCATAATAAAAGCATAGGACTGATGAAAATCATGGGTATATGAAGTATTAGTAAGTTTTATGATGAGTTATGTTGGTTAGTATGTGAAAACATGAAAGTTTCTTAGAAATCACAAAGAGTTGAAAATCGATTTTGGTGAAAAAGCGTAACATGAAATTCAATTGACCATATCTCTATTATATTTTGAATTTTTGAATGTGGTCAAGTCCTAGAGTTAGATCTACGAGTTACCTAACTAATCCAAGTGGAATTACTGGAAAAGGTGTTGTAGATTTTTGTGTGGACTGATTTTTAGCAAAGGAGGCCAAAGCTGTAAATTTCGAAAATGCTCTTGCCTAGAAACTTTAAGGGACTGTTTGACCCACTTAAATTATGAGAAAAATTCTGGGTTTTGGGACATGAAGGTATATGGTATAAAGTACCTCCTGTCCAAAAATGAGCTCATTCGACTTAAAATGAGCAAGTTACGACTCTTTCAATATTTAGGTTTTTCAATGACTTATAACGGAGTTCTATAACTCAGATGACCATGAAATTTAAACTAGAAGCTCACGTTAACATGTGTAAGGTCCTGCCAAGATTTGGGAATTTTTGGAGTTAAACTTGAGGTAGCTAATTTCTTAAGGAATTAAGTGGAAATTGATTTTTGAAAAATAGTAAATGAATTTTAAAATTTAGGAAAATATATTTTCATTATGGGATTATATTATGCTAAATCCCAGAAAAGAAATATTTTTGGGACTGATTTGGTATTTTTCATGAAAATAGTTTAATTCTGAACATATGAGTTAAATATGTTATGTGAAGTAACAAAGTTGAAAATAGGATTTTATGGCTAAAAGAATCCTATATAGAGTATATGCATATTTTTGATGAGGATTTGATAATTGGTGATGATATCTTATGAGTATGGCATTTTGAATGATTAAATGCATTATATGGTAAAAGCGTAAACAATTGAGATAAATTGTTTATAAATTTAAGAAGTGATTTAAATATTGTTATAATATTAATGATGTTAGATTATGAGATTATTAAGTGATTGAAAACATGGGGATATTCTTGAATCTGGATAAATTATATTATAAAGGTTTAATATTTATCCTTTATCTCATTTGATTGATTCTTTATATCATTATCCTCAATGCTTATATTATGTTGAAAGTCAATACGTGGCACATGGTGCATAGATGGACTTGGTATGATTATGACCGAGGATTGTTGGTATCATATCATAATAGTAATTGAATACACAATTATCTTTGGTAGTAGTGCATGGATAATTTGTGGTGCATATCTTAATGAATACACAATTATCTTTGGCCGTAGTGCATGGATAATTTGTGGTCGTGATATCTTAATGAATACACAATTATCTTTGGTAGTAGTGCATGGATAATTTGTGTGTATTGATCTTAATGAATACCACATTATCTTTGGTAGTAGTGCATGGATAATTTGTGGTCGTGATCTAATGAATACACATTATCTTTGGTAGTAGTGCATGGATAATTTGTGGTCGTGATCTTAATGAATACACAATTATCTTTGGTAGTAGTGCATGGATAATTTGTGGTGCATGGAATACCTGATTATCTTTGGTAGTAGTGCATGGATTATCTTTGGTAAGTGCATGGATAATTTGTGGTGCGTGATACTAATGAATACCACGATTATCTTTGGTAGTAGTGCATGGATAATTTGTGGTGCGTTGATCTTAATGAATACATGATTATCTTTGGTAGTAGTGCATGGATAATTAATGTAGTCGTGATCTTAATGAATATCCTTGGCACGTAGTGCGGGGATGATTCGATGATATGGATTAATTATTGAAATGAGAGTCTCGTGATGAAATATTAATTCATGGATGTGGTAAAAAGTCGTCTTTGGTAGTAGTGCATTGATGGACTTGGTATGATTATGACCGAGGATTATTCGGTATAATCATGGTAGTAATTGAAAACACGAATATCCTTAGCGATGGTGCATGGATAATTAAGTAATTGTGATACTATTAAAAAGTTGAGTCTCGATATTATTGGTTTCTGATTATATATATTTGGCACATGGTGCAAAGATGAATTGTTAATGAATATCTTTGGTAGGATTGCGAAGATGAATTTAATATTTTTAACGATAAAAGGTATTGAGGTATCCTCATCTCTTTATCATATCAGTCGTACCCTAATTTCGGTGAAATTCCATAAGGAGGGAGATTGTGAGACCCAGTTTTATCGATAAAGATTTAAATTTTGTCAAAATAATTTTTAATATTATGGTGTGAATTTGAGATAATATTATAGTTGTGGGTAGTATTTATAAATTTTGCAAAGTATCACAGTGGTTATATTATATTCGATTGGTGGGGAATATTAGGTTTAGCGGGGAATATTAAATACAACGGCTCAATCATTGGTGGACCCATAACGAAATTATTGTCGGATTGAAAAACGACAAAAATATTTTATTGAAATAACGGCGGAAGTTTTCTGTAGTTCTTGTTGAACTACTTTCGGTAGTAAAAATACGATAATAATAAGTGTGGTTGCATAGTAGCTTACGGTATTGATTATTGATGCTTATGTGAGAAGTCACTCGGTTTGATTCCATTATTGTCGATTAATAATATGAATTATTATAGCGATAATGACGTTTTGTTTTATTAAGTATTATTAACGTAATAAAAAGCGAAACATCTTTTATATAAAATAGAATACTTTATTAAAGTTATTACATAAATAGAATATATTATATTTTATTATGCGTAGTGTTGCATAGTGTTTTGCATAGTGTTTTGCATAGTATTGCATAGTGTTTGCATAGTAAAATGTTTTTATATAAATAGAATATATTATATTTTATTTAAAAGATTTTTCTTTAAATATGGACCGTCAGTTAAAGTAAATCAATCGGACCGTTCATGGATTAATTCTTATGCATTCCATTTTCTATAAATAGAAGCTCATTCCTTCATTATTTTCTTTTACGAATTCATTGAAACTCTAGAGAGAGAATTATAGAGAAAGCTATAGAGAAAATTATAGAAAGAAGAAGAGTATTACCTTTACTTCTTTACTTACATATTAGGTTCTTTTTACGGTAAGGGGTGTTATTCTTTCTTCTTGAAGAGAACTTACATTATTCCATTCACTATTATTACATTGGAATAACTTTTGTAAAAAATGGCATACCTATACATAACTTTGTATATCTGTGGCATACCTATACTTGGTGAAATCCTTATGTTATTCCATTGCTTATTATTACATTGGAATAACTTTTGTATCTGTGATTTACCTATACTTGGTGACATTCTTCTATTATTACATTGGAACATCACATGCATGTGTTTTTACAGGACTGGTTTTAAAATTTTTATTATTACATTGGAACATCACATGCATGTGTTTTACACCGACTGTTTAAAATCTTTATCATTCTGTTGGAATATCTATCATGTGTTTTACAGGATGATCGGTTCCATCTTTATTATTACATTTGGAACATCACATCGATTGTGAATTTCACGACACAGTTAGTTATTATTATTACATTGGAATAACTTTGTCATCTGAATCTGCATGCATGGTGATTTCTTTTGTTATTCCATTCTTTATTATACCCGTTGGTTAAAACTTTGACTTATACTCCATGAAATTAGTAGAATATCCTTGATATTTGCGTTTCATCGATATCTTTTCATGGAAATATTCTTGATCATTCTTGAATTTTACTCTCTGAAACGATATCATGTTGATAATTTGGGCGTTAATAATTCATGGATTAAATAATTCTTGAACTTGTTTTATTGAATTATTATATGTTGTTGTCATCATCCTCATATTATATTATGTTATCTTTGGCTTACGTGCGTAGATGAACTTAGTATGATTATGACCGAGGATCATTCGGTATAATCATGACTTGATATAAATGATGTGACAAAAAGTCCTCGATGGCTTTAATGCGATGATGGATAGTTTTGGTATGATTATGACCGGGGTGATTCGGTATAGTCATGACCATTGATAATTTGATGAAAATCCTTGGCCAGTAGTATGCACGGGATGATTAGATGTGGTGGTTTATTTATTAAGTGAGTCTCGGCGATAAAAATTGATGAAAACCTTTTAAAACCTAAAAGATAGTAGACTTTATTCTCTACTTGACTCTTTTAATGGGTTGCTTATTCATTGCTGATTAAGCGGTTTGTCTATTGTATTTTATCGGTTTAACATTTGTTGAAGGCTAATGATAATTTATTACGCATTATCTTAGTCATAATATTTCTTCTTTGGGCTAGTTGAGCTCACCCTTTCTTTCAACTTTCTTCTTCTTGAAAATGAGAACATATTTGGGGACGAGTCGAGAAGCAGTAATGGTCGAGAGGATAGCATTAGTAGTCCTCACTATTAGTAGTCCTCACTGAAATAGTGTGATAATAGTTGTAATGAGGACTCCTTTTGAGTTTGTATAATATCTAGTAGACAAAATTTGTATTCAAACTCACGGTTTATGTCGTATTGTACACTGACGTTATATTAGTAAGTTGTATTTGAATTTATGTACCATGTAAGTGGCGACCCAAGATGGGTGGCGTATACTTAATTTTGGGGCGTCACACAATCTTCAAATTTGTTATTTTTTGCATTATGCATTCAATCGACCAACTCACTATTTGCACTCAGGTCTCCCAACAATACATCGATCCCGAACAAGTGTGGATATCATTGAATTCTCTAACCTTGAACATACGGGTTTTTCTTAAACTTGATGCTCTCATCTTTCATTTGCAACTTTCATCGATATACACACCAGCACAAAGTCTCTATAACTTGTTCGTTGGACTTTGTGTTGTCTATTTTTCTCGATTGAATGCAAATTTCATAGCTTGTGAGAGGATTTTTTTTATCATGTAGGTTTGATGTAATTTTACTTCACGCTCATTCGGATCCGATATTACATCATCATATCGTTCTTCCTCACGTATGATTTGTCATGTTTATCATCTCGTTGTTGTTCAATAATTTCCATTGCAAGTCGATCAAGATATCAAGGCTCCAAATTGGCATGATTGGCTTCACTAAGTGGAACTAGTCTTTGAATTCCTCAGTGTTGATTTGATTGGCATTACATCGTGAATTGTAGATTCTTCTACATTTGTCAAGTTATGCAAGATCGTTGTGCGTCCCATTCGTGGTTCAATATCCACAATCGGTGGGAATTTACCTTGTTCATCGATTTTCTACTCATTTCGGAAAAGAATTGTAAGGTTGCTTCATCCGATATATCGATCGGTGGAATGTCGTTTCTAATCTGAAATTTGATCGACAATGTTGTTGCGTTTGTGTCTAAAGTAATGCATCGTGATATTTTGGTTAGCATTTCTTTGAAACGAAATTGTTGATGGAACTAATATGCCAAGAACTTCAAATTTGGTGTCTTGGTTACTATCACCTTCTGTCTTAGTTGAAATAAAGTACAACCGAATCATCTCCATTGTCTCATCAACGTAATAAGTAATGGTAAGTAACAAAATCAATGTTATCCCAAGAACTCAATATAATGTTAAACAAGAACCAAATCAAGATTAGTCAAGAACCAAGTCTTCATCAAGAATTCATTATAATGTTACACAAAGAATAAAGTAATTATTAGTCAAGAACTAAATGCAATGGAACACAAGAACTAAATCATTATTAATCAAGAACATATACATAGTCGACAAAGAAACCAATGTAATGTTAAGCGAGAATTAAGTCAAGATTAGTCAATAACCAAGTCTTCATTAGTAACCATTATAATGTTACACAAGAAACAAAGTCATTATTAGTCAAGAACTCAATGCAATGGTACACAATGTGAATTAATTATTAGTCAATAACCTATGTTAAATCATAACCAATATAATGTTAAACGAAGAACGAAGTCGCCATTAGTCAAGAACCAAGTCTTCATCAAGAACCATTATAATGTTACACAAGAACAAAGTCATTATTAGTCAATGAACAATGCAAAGGGTACACAATAACTAAATCAAGATTAGTCAAGAATAACATAGGCATAGTCGACATTAAGCTAAATGTAATGTTAAGCGATAATTAAAAGATTAGTCAAGAACCAAGTCTTCATTAAGTAACCATTATAATGTTACACATTAACAAAGTCATAATTAGTCAAGAACTCAATGCAATGGTACACGATAACCAAATCATTATTAGTCAATAATCAATGTAATGGTATACAGTAACCAAATCATTATTAGTCAGCAACCAATGCAACATTAGTTAGTACCATTATGCATTAATCAATCCAGCATTAAACAAAGAATATGTACATAGTCAATGTTAAAGAACCAATGTAATGTTAGCGAGAACTAAGTCAAAGTTAGTCAAGAATCAAGTAATAATCAAGAACCATTATAATGTTACACAAGAATAAAGTCATTATTAGTCAAGAATTAAAGCAATGGTATACAATATCCAATTCATTATTAGTCAAGAACTAATGTAATGGACATAGTAACCAAATCATTATTAGTCGAATGACCAATGCAACATTAGTTAGTACCATTATGCATTAACCAATCCAAAGATTAAACAACAACATAGTACATAGTTGAGACAAGAACTTGATGTAATGTTAAGCGGTAACTCAGTGCATTTTTACATGCAATTGCAATCAAAACATTCATTATTCTTACCGTGTGACCATTTTAAGTGCAAAAACTTAAGAAAGGTAACCAATATAGTAATTAAGTAGTAACAATAGGTAACTATATGATTATAAATTTTAAACTCACATACCTCAGTATTTTTTGATCGAAATTGATGTTGATCTTGTATTCAACAATCACTGCAGTATTTGGTTTCTGATCTTGAAAGCGTTGCTGATTTTGTATGCTATTTTCGATCTTAGAGATGCGTCGCGACAACCGGCTTCGTCTTCTCCGTTGTTGATCTACAGTATTTGGCTTCGTCTTCTCCGTCGTTGATCTTAGAGATTACGAGTTTAGTCGCGACAGGAGGCTTCGGTTTCATATTTTGTCTTCTCCGTCGTTGATCTGTTGTTCCGATTTCAAAGTTGCATGATTTTAGGGACGGTTAATTTCAAATATGAAATTGGATAACTGACTGGATAATGACACGTGATTTTAAGCGCGTTATATTGCTTATGTTTTATTTTTGTAATTATGTTGTGTATGTTTTATTTTTGTAATTACTTTCTAAATGTTGTATATTATTGTAAAGGACCCTTAATATTTTTGTACCGAAATTGCACCGCTTAGAAAAGCCATATACTACTAATCTGGGCTGGGTTTTTATTAGAGTCCATTTTAATGTTTGGGTTTGAAGTAAAAGTTTTATCTGAAGGACATAAGGCCATCGGATTGAAAAAGAAGTAGAGGACGGTTGGTTGCCTGGTTGGTGTGACAGAAGAAATGGTGAAAGTAGGGACCTTCTTTGCAATGTCTCTGGGTGCCTTTATTTTTGGGAAACCATGGATAAGGTCCACGTCTGGATCGCTCTCCGACAGGACGAAAAGGTTCTCTCTTTATCCTTTCCCCTTTCTTCTTCTTATGTATTATCTATATTTGTTCATCTGTTCCTGTTTTGTAAATTTAATGAAAAGCTTTTTAGACCAGTTTTTGGAGAAAGGAATTTCAATAAGGAACTCGGATCTTTAGGTAATGACACTTGAGATATATCATAGAATTGAAGTAATTTTTCTTTTCAAAATTCTTAATATGAATGGCTTCAATATTTATGATTAAGTATTTCTATTGCTTGGTTTCTCTTGTTAATATTGTTATGCCTACATATACATGATTATTGGTTCAACTGTTTGATTTTGCTCATCAAAATTCTTAATCCAAATGCATATATGTGTGTATAGTATATGATTTTTGAAGTGTCCACAATTTTGTTGAACTTGAATTTTATTAGAAATAGCCCAAGAATTTGGCAGTGGAATGTGTACTAGCCTACTATGTGAGTTTTAAGCTTTTAGGCCTTCATTAGTATCTAGACTCTGTTGAGAACTCGAGATACTTTTGTTTTGCAGAGAAGCAGCCAAGCAAACCTGGAGGACCAATGGTGAATTCGAAACAGAGTGATTACGCAAGGTAAACTGTTGACATGGGGGCATCCAAATAGAGAGATTACATAACTCAAGAAGATAGTGATGAGTCTGATGACAATGACAATCTTTCAGCAAAAGCGTCATGGCAGGGAGAGGCCACAGCAGTCAAAGGTTCAACTTCAAAATGGAATGAATACATTACAGAAGATGATAATGATGATGACTTGAAGCTTCCTATTAGAGCACTAGTTAGAATTGCTAATGTGTGTAAACCAGTTCTTTACTACTTCAATTTGCTAGAACTAGAAGGCGAAATACAAACAAAATTGTGTCAATCACGTTTATTAGAAGTGAGTGTTCCAATTTTTATCTTTTCTTGATCTTGGTAATTTACATGGTTGTTTCATGCTATAATACAAAGATGAAAGGATATTTTCTAAGCTTATTTCTTTGAAGATTATGCTACAAGGCGAAATATGCAGAAGTTTTCTTGATTTTAGTCATCGAGCATTTCACATGTTTGTTATGCAATATAAAAAGATGAAAGGATACAATACTAGAAAGCAATCACAAAATATAGATGGAAGGCATTGAATGACAAAAATGAAACCTCCTCTTCTTTTTTCTTCCTTTTGGATTCGTTTGATTAATTGACATAGCAAATGGTATAAAACAACCAAACACTTGCCAACAACGATACACAAAATGCTGTAGTTAAAATAGAGTTTAGGCTAAATCAAAAGACATGCAGTAAAAATAAAAGCAAGAAGTCTCAATTTTCAAACAGCAAAAACATATTAAAATACCGCATCCTCTAGTTAAAATAAAATAAAACGAATAGATAATAACCCTAGTAAATTCCAGGTCTTCAAAATCCTTCCACACTAAGTTAGAACCCTAAAAGAATTTCTATCTCAACTTCGGAGAAAACCCACTGCAAAAGAAATCCAAGAAGGAAAACGCCACGTTCACAGCTCACCAACCCTACAAAAAATTGGGTCCTCATGCAACAAATCTACCAACTGAAGTTCATTCACTCAAAGTTAAGAGAACCAAGCTGATTACCAAGATTAGAACCCGTTGTTGTTGCTAAACGAAGCACATCCAGGGCATCAGCAACTTTCTTCTTCAAGGCATCAGGGGATTCAATGAGATGGAGCACCTCTGTTTGGTCCATCTCCAGTAACATACCAGTCACTTTTCCTGCATTCTCATGCTCAAGACGCTTCACAAGAGGAAATAACTGCTCCCCCAACATCTATGATTTTAACACAATAAGTACATTAGTTCTAGAAAAAAGATCTAGCTAGTAAATGACAGCAGCAAATTCGTTTATTTTGACGACTTCGTAAACTTAAACCAAAAAATTTTAAAAATAAATTATAATAAGATGGACAGACAGGATAAAAGAGTACCATTCGCTGAGTTTTGGGGTTAACAGAAGCCAAAGTAGAAGCAAGTGTTGACCTGGGTCACCATTTCTACCATTTGACATATATCTGCTGAAACCATTATTGGAGTTTCGAGGCATCCACTAATTTCAATCAAAAATAAAATTATCACCGTTAGAAGTCAACAGTTATACCGCTTAGAATGATCTAGTCCAGCAGCCAGAAAAGACCATCACTGTGAAGGACTAGTGAAAGAATCAACAAGTAACATGTTTGCTATTAAATTGAAACCTAAGCTTCAAGGATAAAGACAGAACCCAAAAATCACATTTTACTGCCAAATAATCCAATACCATTTTATAAAAATATAAAATCCTTTCACTATTTTAGTTCACAGATTTACATAGAAAGCTCACAAGCTTTACTGTGAAAACTCGAAATTATACTATATTAATATGATATTCATAATCATAATTACACTACAAAAATTGCAAATTCAATTTAACACATGAAAGGCCACCCATATATCATCACAGAAAGATCTACACAATTTGCCAATTCTTAGACAGAACCCAAAAATCAAAATTTACTGCCAAACCCTAGATTTCATTCATTTAGTTCAAATTCTAGTAATAGAAAATACCTTGGGAGACTCCTAAATCGCGAATGTTCTTGGGAGACAGAAACCACGAGATTCAGGGAGACTCCTATGAGTTTTCGGCCGGAAACCGTTTATCGCTGTGCTATTTCCGGCGACTTGTGAAAACGAGTCGCGATTCTTGGGCAAAAGAGGACAGAGACCACGAAACCAGATCTGGTCTTGCCTATTCTTCAGCTGGTATCCTCAAGATTGCTGTCACAATTGCTACCAGAGCTTCTTTCGTCCGGCGAAGCTGTGAAAGAGAATCGCGATTTAGGAGAAAGAGAGGAGAAGAGAGGCCAGTCCTTTTTTGACCCGAAATATGACCCGCGTCTTTTTTTTCCCAAAGGTTCTCTTTCCTGGGTCGTTAGATATATCCCACGGCTGAGAGCAGAAGTTCATTTTTTGGTTAACATCCGGGCGCCCGGAGACTATATATATATATATATATATATATATATATATGCGCCGATGTCATACATATTTTTGATCATGATTAAAACCATGAGTACCGAAATTATTAACTAAGTTTATTAGTTTAAGAATTTATAGTTTGGAATAGTTGATCGATGACATATGGTATTTCATATTAGACCACGTGAGATTTATGAATTATGATTTTTAGAATATTTTTTTTCAAAAATAAAATTAATTTAAAATTTTAATTTTTAGTCAAAGTTAAACGCTCAAATAAAATAGAATCTTTAAATGGGAATGAATAATATAATAATTGAATGCAAAATTGGACGGAATTGTTTGATTGAACATTTTTAAAAAGTACAGTGAAATAATTGAATATTTTAAAAACATATTGGAGTAAATGTGCTTCCCCCTCCCAATTTTTTAACGTCCGTTAGCAAAATTGGACGGAATTGTTTGATTGAATATTTTTAAAAAGTACAGTGGGCTAATTGAATATTTTAAAAGTATAGTGACTAATTGTTTAAAACACTACAACCACAGTGGATAAAAATATTTTTTCCCTATGTTTTTTTTATTTATCAATTCCATTTCTTTTAATACTAGTAATTTTTAAATTGGAAGGTCTAGTTTGGTGATTAACCTGTAGTTTGGCTCGAATGAATTCTGAGAAAAGAGGAGAGAGAAAAGCTCGAAGGCTGCTGGATCTTCATTCATCACGCTGAACAGACTTGACTTCTCTCTTATTTAAAACAATACTTGTAGATCTCAAAAATCTCTCATTTCTTTCTCTAACAATCATATATGCAAATCTCTCTCAAAATATATATAGAGAGATAGATATACGCGTATATGCAAATCTCTCTCAATATATATATCTGAGTGTGTGAGAGAGAGCATAAAAATGGGGTCTAAGAAAAAAGCTACTTCACAGAAATCTTCTCGTTCTGCTGCATCCCAAGGTAACGATGTCTCTAATTCAAGCAAGTCTTTCACTTTTTTTCTTTATTGAAGATTAATCTGAATTTTATGTTATGTTTGGGTTGAATATCTTGTGTCGATGGTCATATGTTACTAGGTTTTGAATTTCATTGGGTGGATTGATTGATCAGCTTGCATAGTTGTATTAATCTGAGATTGCAAAATTAGGCATGAGATTTTTTTTTTTTTGGGGTTACTATGTCCGTTGGTAAATTTGAACGCTCAAGCTGAAGATTAATGTGTCTAGCCGTCAGCATTTTTGTTTTAGATTATAAACAAATTTAATACCGCTGGATTGCAAAATAAGTTGCCTTACTAACTTTGCCGGTAATAAATGTGGATAAATTTTATAATCTTGCCGAAGATGGGTAACACCCATGTATCAGTTTTGACATGATGTTAAGATCAAGGATATTTATGAGTTGGTATGATCATATTAATTCATTAGTGCTATAATTGACATATATTAAATGGGTTATCCGATATTTACAAGGTAGGAACATGTTTTCAGTGCTCCTTTCGAGAGTTTCAGATCACATTTTGGTGATTTGCAGGTTTTATTTTTTTTGGAAATTGGAGAACTATTAGTGCTTTTAGGAGAAAACATTAGCTAAGCTTATAAACCTCAAATGTTGTTAATACATGCGAAATTTTAGGCTTAGTTCGTTCTGCTTGTTCGGACATACATCAAGAATGAAATTTATGTCTTTCAAAACAGTCCTCCAACGTTAAGTCAATGTAGGCATAGTACTTGGCAATGTAAGTCAACCAAAAATAAACCATAATGTTACTGATGTATACCCGATACTGTATGCCTTAGATTTGGTAAGAAATTCCATGGGCAGGGGCGGACCTATTGGGCAGCATAGGCACCTGCCTAAGCTGAGATTTATTTTATAGGTATAGTGGAGGGGTACATATGTAATTTAATAAACTTAAAGGGGGTAGATTAATGGAAGAGTTATACTTAGTGGAGGCAAAAAAAAATATTTTTCCTTTAATTTTAAAATTTAAATGAATCTGTAACTTTAAAAATATATTTTGATTAGTTTTCCGGCAATTAACTTGGCTAGTTGGCTCCCCGTGATAAATTGCGTGGATTAAAAGTTGTCGTCTACAAGTAACCTGCTGGAAATTAAGAACTAGCCATAAATCGGATAACAAATTCTTGTTGAAGATTCATGGCAATAGAGTGATTTGAAATTAATATCATGCAAGTTGCATCTTTTAAGTTAATTAAACTATTTATGCATGTTTGTTATGATTAGTTTTTAAACCCATTGAGATCTCACTTTTATAGTGTACATGTTACCTCCATTTATTTAATTAATTAACTACTGGTTTTTAATTCATATTAAAATTTTGTAACTAAATAATTTACATTGATATGTTACCAAGTATATGCTGCTGCAAATCAATTGCAAACTTTGTTTCTACATCAAAATAAGCCATTAATTTTTTTTTTTATAAAAAAAATAGATAAAAGACAAAATTGTAAAACCATATTTGTACATAAACCAAGCTAAACTCAAAGTGGTAATGAGGCGAGTGGCAAACCTATTAAGAGGGAAGAGTAGACGGTGCCTATGTTGAGATTTTTTTAATTTTTTATAGGTATAGGGATAAGGGCAAAAATAAAACTTGATAAACTTAACTTATAGAGGGAAAAAAAAAAACTTAAACTACTATGCTAAAAAAACTAAACACATGGGTATATAATGTATTCAAACTCTTGCTCCCTAACTCGTTAAGTTTTAGCCCATCACTTTAATTTTCAGCTTAAAAAAATCCGCTCCCTGCTGAGAACGGATCCTAGATCCGCCCCTGTCCATGGGCAACTCAAAACTGATGAACCATTCTGTTAATGCTTCCCCTGTCCGTGCTAAATATTTAGATTATGTAAATTCTATGTGTATCACTAGTAAAGCTCGTATTTTTCATGGATTGGTTATAACTTGTGAGGGATTTTAAATCCTTATGCCTACGTAGACCAGGTAATTCCTAAATTACTGAGACTCCCTCAAATTAGACAGCTTGCCAGATGTAGCCTCTCATTGTCTGCAAAAAGTTCAAAATTTTCACTTATGAGTGTAAGTGGAAAATCAAATCAGGTTGGTCCAACAGAAACCAACTAAAACATTTTCCTCATAAACATTCAGATATTCCCTCTTGGAAAAAAGTCAATACATGGGGGTTAAAACTTAAATTATTACAGACGTGGAGAAGCAGACTTACACCTAGGTCATCTCTTGTTGTATGTATCTATGTTACGAGGTAGGTAGTATATTGTTGAGGTGTATACGACTTCAGTTCCTCTTCATTTGACATCCGTTGACACGAGGCAGGGAAAAATATTCATATCATTCAGTATAGTTCTAGGCTATATGGTATTCAATTAAAAAGATGTTCAAATAATGATTTTCACCATTTCAAAGCAATATAATAGGAAGATATGTAACAGTGTAAGAACTTCCATTTACCATTTCCTGAATGTAATAATTAGTTAGATAAATTAATAGAAGGTTTCTTGACGAAGTGGTTGTAAGGAGACAAAGTGTCAGACTTCCATTTCCTTGAATTGTTATATATTTCCTTATAAAAATGCTACCTGTTACATTCCCATGGACTATGTCACAATGTCATTTGACATCCAAATCTCATTTCTTTAATCTTTACTAAGGAACAAGAAAATAAGGATGTAGACTTGTAGTAAAAAAATTTACAGCAGCTTGAGGAAAGTATTTTTTTTATATTTTGAGAAGTAAAGGCAAGTCTGTTTCTTAAATCCCATTAAGTTCCTTGGGCTGATAGAATCGCTACTTTGTGCAGGACTTCATGATAAGCATCAGCAAGAAATAGAAAATTTGACACTTACAACACAACCTTTCAAAACCTCAAAGTTTTTCATTTTGGCTGTTATTCAGTATGTTAAGCGATCGATCCTATATCTTTTGGGGCACGGTGCTTGGCTTACACTTTTGAGTACTCTCCTAGTGCTAGGTGGGACACTACTCGCGAAGATTGATGGTCCTCATGAAAAGGTAATTCAGATTTTCTAGTGTCTGTAAATTGTTTATTGGGTTTTATTTTATTGTGAAAGAACATCATTTTGTTAACCACTGTTGCTGAAAAGAACATGAGAAACCTATTATTGCTCTCAATGAAGTAAATGAATTTACCATTGCAAGAATTCAAAACTCTTTCAACAGTGAGGTATTGTCTTTGTATTGCCTTATGGTTTAAGCTCAGGAATCTTGACATCCCGGTTGAAATGTTGACTTCTTGAATTTTTTGAATCTGAAATATAAGGTTTTGACATGCTTCTAATTGGCAAAGTCTTGATTCTTGTATATAATGGTTATTTTTTTCCCATTTTGCGCAGCACGTTGAGGAGATTTTCCAATATTTGCGGTTTGGATTGTGGTGGGTGGCCCTTGGTGTTGCATCTTCTATTGGTCTCGGTGAGCAAAATTAATGCACTTGAAAATGGTGCATTTTTGCATTATTTCTTACCAATTCTAGTATTTCCCTTTCCAGACATTTCTGCTATTATAAGTATCACTTTTGGAATCGGAAAGACTTAAATTTGTAAGCAAGGAGTTATATGATCTTGGAATCTTTGTAGAGGCCAAAGCCCCCCGACTTTTATATCCACTGTCGACTATAGATATTTCTCAACTTTGGCATGAGTCTTAATTTTTTCTACCTCATAAATATGAAGTAAAATAAGATGAACAATGTTATACTTTGGATCAGCTCAGAATATTCATTTATTAAAGGCTACATTTAAATGTAAATCTTTTTAAGGATTGGCGATATTTCTGGTCCAAATCAATGCTTGTCAAAAAGAGATTACCTTCGACATTTCATTGAAAATTTGGGCACCTGGAGTGCCAACTTTAATAAATGCAATGTGGTATAATATGAGATCTTTAGCTGATTGAAAAATAATTCTTATAAATAGCGTGGAGTCTTACTTGATTTTATCTGGCTTCTTTTGAGGTTTATATGAGTAGGAAGATCTCCTTATTCAATTGCCTTCCGAAGAAGCGTCATATCATCTTATTTGGTTTTAGCTATATAAATATCTTCATATTTTTCTCTTTTATATGTTACACCCTGCTTAAAGTTTTACTGATGGAAGTGTGATGTTATTCTGTTTTTTTTTACTTTGTTCAGGATCTGGTCTGCATACTTTTGTCCTTTATCTGGGTCCTCATATAGCCTTTTTCACAATAAAAGCAATGCAGTGTGGTCGAGTTGACATTAAAAGTGCTCCATATGATACCATACAATTGAAAAGAGGGCCATCATGGCTTGCAAAGGATTGCTTAGAATTTGGGCCTCCTATTTTTTCATCTTCACATGGTTCACGGGTTCCACTTAGCAGTATATTGCCACAGGTCCAGTTAGAGGCTATTCTGTGGGGCATTGGGACTGCACTAGGAGAGCTACCTCCATATTTTATTTCAAGAGCAGGTATGACTTACGAGCACCAATGAATTGTTTGTCCCACTTTTTTAAAAATGTTCATCAAAGAAACATGTCCCAGATTATGAGAATTTCTTATTGTTAAAGTAGCTAGTTGAGTTTTAGGATCTTCTAGGAATGTTGTGTTCCTGTAACCCTGAGGGTACTTATAATTTAGGACTTAGGAGCAACGTGAAGTTTTAATAGTTTTCCTATCTAACTTGTGGACATTGTGTCATTTTATTCTACAGTAAAAAATAAAATGGGACTCTTCTTTCGGGTAAAAAAAAGAGAGAGCCAAATGGAGCTCTCTTTTGTGGTTCGGAGGGAGTATATATATTAAGTGTCCCCATATTTGCGGATCCAACAATGACCATCGTCTTCTAGTTCTTTTTCTCTTATGATCAAATGCTTAGGACATGTCCCAAAGAAACTTTAGTTGAATAGGTGATTGAGGATGAGGTTAAAAAAATTGCAATTAGGTGGTATGGTTCTTTCATTTCTTTGTTTTGGCCAAAAGTGTAGTAAACAAGAATAGAATCAATAGATATAGCTTTTTTTTAACATGAAGAATATATATATTTGATTGTACTGATATCTTCAAACATGGCTCTCTATTGACCCCATTGGTTCAAGAATAAGTTCTACTCCCTCCGTCCTCAAAAGGATGAGATAAAGTACTAAAGGATAATTATGTCATTTAAGGGTCCATTAGTATGAAAAAAATTAATTGCTCATCACTTTATGAATCTTGTGGGATCACTAAGGAGAAATTTGGAACTTTATTTACTCTCTTTCCTCTACTTTAGTTTTTCTTAATGTGTGAAGTTTGTACTTCTAATCTTTTTGTGGACAAAGGGAGCAATTATTAGTTATGTTAGTTTATATCCTCTTTCTATCTATCTATCTATCTATCTATATGTGTATATATATATATATATATATATATATATATATATATATATGGAGAAAGGTAGTCTAAGGCATGCCTTAGCCAAGCTTAAGGCAATGCCTTATTAGATAATATAGTGTGCCTATTTGTGTTTATCCATGCATGCTTGTATGGTATAGGTGAAGCTTCGGGAGCTAGGAAAGTTTTTATTGGACTATTTACTGGCTCTGTAGTGGTTGTGGCTAATGGTTTCTAATATTTATAAACCTTTTTTCTGACTGGACTATAACTGGTAAGAGCCAGTAAAAGTGGATTCTCTAGGTATCACTTAATTATTGTCATAAGCTGTGACCTAGATGGAATTTTCTATCCCAGCTGTTTGCTATTGGAATCTTTGATGCCTGGGGGTTGATCTCATTTAGGTATACTGCAATATTATGAAGGTTGTACTGTATTTGAAAAACAAAGTGATCAATTTAGAGACCAGAAATGCATGGTTGTTTGATTGGTTTATATCTGTTGGTGTCTCTGACATTGCAGTGTCTAGAACTATTCAACCTGCATTTGGCTTGACTACGCTCTTGTCATTTTCCAACTAGTCAATGCTATTTACATATAAAATCTTCATGCAGCAAGCTTGTCAGGTGGCAAAGTGGATGCAATGGAAGAATTGGATGCTTCCTCTCTGGAACATGATGGATGGATAGCTACTCGTCTGAATCAATTGAAGCGCTGGTTCCTGTCGCATGCACAATATTTGAACTTCTTTACCATACTAGTGCTTGCTTCGGTTAGTTTAATTTTACTCACCCATTACCGGATTTAATGACTTGATAGAGTATGGAGTCGATATCTGCGGAGTGAAATACAGTATACATTTAGTGTGACATTGGAGTTAATCTTTAGAGCTCTGGCTAACTTTTTATGTTAGAATTATATAATTATTCTATCGATTAATTGAAGTATTTTTAGGTCCCAAATCCTCTATTTGACCTTGCTGGCATAATGTGCGGACAATTCGGGATTCCTTTCTGGGAGTTTTTTCTCGCAACAATGGTTGGGAAAGCCATTATTAAGACCCACATACAGGTTTGTGAAGGTCTTCTTCTCAAATACTTGTATCTTGGCCAAAGTTTGGAGTTATTACTTCACAACGATTATGCTATGGGATATACTAAGTACCGAGTTTTTCTTTTCTTGCTTTGTGTTGCAAAGGTTGTGTATATTTATCAATAGGAAAGTAGTTATATGCCTAGATTGGTTTGGATTCAAGATAACTTCACTATGAAGCTGGTCTCTTAGTAAAACACTCATTTTGGTTTTTGGTTTTGTGATTAATCATTGTTCTACAGACGGTTTTCATCATATCAGTCTGCAATAATCAACTGCTTGACTGGATAGAAAACGAGCTGATTTGGGTGCTTAGCCTTTTACCTGGTTTTGATACCATTCTCCCCAACCTCGTCAACAAACTTCACGCAATGAAAGAAAAGTATATGGCATCCCCACCTCCGGTGACCTCAAATATCAAGGTATCACTGGTTAGATAAGGCCGATGATCTACTTTCCATATGCATGGGATGGGATGCGAGTATTTGGGTCATAAAGTTTGTTAATTTTTATCTGATTGGGACTTAATTTTGATATTGGGATTCTGCTATAATTTCTTCCATATCCTTGTCAGGTGAACAAGTGGGACCTCTCGTTTGCTTCAATTTGGAACACCGTTGTGTTGTTGATGCTCATCAACTTTTTTGTTAAGATTGTGGCTGCAACTGCGCAAAGATATCTGAAGAAGCAGAAAGAAAATGAGTTGGCTGCATTAAATAATAACGTGTCACCAGCAGCAGCAGGCACCTCAAATTGATCATTCATTCGTCTAGATAGACTTGCTAAGAAGAGACATCAGAAACTTTACTTGTATAGAGAAAGCACAAAAGTTGCAGATTGAATTTTACAGTGTAATGTTGTGGAAGCCTGCCTGCCTGCCTGCCTTGTGATTTAGGAAAGAAATTTAAAATGTCATTATTTACCTCTATTCAGATGGAGGAGGAGGAGGAGGAGGAGGAGGATATCTCATTATTCTTTGGTAATGCAAGACAAATATTTGCATGTCCTTCCTTCTCTTCTTACTTCTAGACAAACAAATATTCAATGTGACATGCACCACCTGAGAATATATTTTTATTTTTTAAATTTATATATTCTTAAAATTCGTCACTTTGACAAGTATTAGGTCGACTCAAGAAAATGAGGTAGATAGATTAAGTATTGGGATCATGGGGTTACAACTTATTATATTATCATGGACAAAGCATATTCTAGAGTTACAACACGTAATGATTTCTATTATAAGTATTAAACAACAAATTAATTAATCCCGCCCAGTTTTATTTAATACTTAAAATCAAAGGGGGGGTATGCACCTGGAATATGTCATTACAGATTATTAATTAAAATGTTAGTGTCGTAATTAAGTAGTATATCCCGTTCCGTTGTAAAGAAGCATCCCACCCGGAGCAGGACCAATTTCTTTTAAATTGGAATATTAAATTCGATACAATCTTGGTCAATCTACAAAATAAATTTTATTATTATTTATATTAATTAAAATATTTACGTGCCCATATTAAAATAAAGCATCTTCAAACTTTCAAAGCTCTTTATGATCCAACCCAACCCAACCCCTTAGTTGAATAATCAAACTGTCATCTTAAAGAAATATTTGACGCCCATTTCAAGCGAAGTGGATATATATATATATATATATATATATTATTCATTCAGAGGGAGAGATAGAGCACCTAAACAATATTTAATTGGACAATTGGGGTAAAATAACTTTGAAATATTCAGGTCTATATAAATAGAATAGAATTAAAAATATATATGAGATATGGGTTATGAAAATTTCAATTGAATTATAATTGTTATATATATACATATATAAGAATTAAAAATAATCTTATTTTATATTATCGCATATATTTTCATATTAATTATAATTCAACTTAATATTTATTGACAAATATATCATTCATTTTGATTGTTAGTTAATCAGATCCTAAGATTGGGGCCATAGAGGATCTTATACATATTTGACTTGAATGAGATGAGAATTTATTTTTTTTTCTTAATCCACGTCATATATAAATATAAATATTTTGGGCCTTCTAATTGAATAGTAGTGATTTACACTTAACAATATACTATTTACTACTAGTATAACCCTATTTTAATATTCTTGTCATGATATTTTAATAGGCAAAAAGCACATTTATCCGCTTGTGTTAAATCAGAAACAAGCATTGATTAATTTAACTTTAAAAATATGTAATTGAACCACTGTGCTTTCTAAAAATAAAAATTCAGGCCATTTTGTCCAATTTCTTGAACGGAAGTCAAATAATTACACACGTGGCATTGAAAAAAAAATTAAAAAAAATTATTTTCATGTGGCAATACAAAAAAAAAGTCAAAAATAAAATTATTGATTGTAGCAAAAAATGATTAAAATAATAATAAAATTAAAATAAATAATAATTAATTCATTTTAAAATAATTAATTTTTAAATAAAATAATTAATTTTAAAAATAAAAATAAAATAATTAATTTTAAAACTAAAATAATTAAAATAATTCTGTTTTGTTTTTAAAACATATTTTTAATAAACAGAATTTTTAAAAACAGAATTTTGTAAAAACAGAATTTTTAACATAATTAATTAAAATAATAACATTAAAATAAATATTTAGAATTAATGATTAATAATTAATCATTAACTTGTAAAATGATTATTTTATTTTTATTTTAAAATTAATTATTAATCATTCGGGTTGAAAAAATTATTAACTTGTAAAAAAATTTATTTTTGCCACATAAAAAAATTCTATTTTTGTTTTTAAAAATTCTGTTTTTAGAAACAAAAACAGAAATTTTTTTAAACTTGTAAAATAAAATTCTGTTTTTAAAAATTTTGTTTTAAAAAAAATTTATTTTTAAAATTTTGTTTTTAAAACAAAAACAGAATTATTTTAATTATTTTATTTTAAAATTAATTATTTTATTTTTACTTTTAAAATTAATTATTTTATTTAAAATTAATTATTTTAAAATGAATTAATTATTTTAATTTTATTATTATTCTAATCATTTTTTTTTGCCACATAATCAATGATTTTTTGATTTTTTTGGATTGACACATAAGAAAATAATATTTTTAATTTTTTTTTTCAATGCCATCGTACAGTAATTATTTGACGTCTCATCAAAAAATTGAATAGAATGGCCTTAATTTTTATTTTTAAAAGACAATATTCAATCAGATATTTTTAAAATTTAGTGCCAATTGTTTACAAGTTGACGACCACATGCTGGTAAATGTGTTTTTTGCCTATTTTAATATCATATATGTTCTGGAGAATCTCTTATTTTTAATATCACAACTTGAATATATTAATTGAAACTAGAGACCTAGATAGATATAATAAACAAATGAAGAGGAAACTGCATTGCTTAAAATAAAGACCCTTGAGTATATTAATAATCCAAATTTGGCGTATCACTTTAAAAACTCACTAAAAATTATTTAATTTATCTTTTGGCGTAATTAAAGGAATGATCACATGAATGAAGGTGAATTGTCATTTATATCTACACTATACGGATGTTTTAATAAGAATGTAAATATAATTTGAGATTTAAATATATTATAACTAATATAAATGATTTATATAATTTTTATTTTTTTAAAAATAATTATTCATAAAGGGCCAAAGAATTTATTGACTAAATTTTGCTCTAATTTCAATTTAAATGATCGGGTTAGTGTCATAAACAACATCTTAAAACTATTTATAAACATATTCGACACGATCGAAACCTAACACAACCCGATTGTCATCCCCATTAAAGAGAAATTGGACAAATATTAATTTCTTTTAAGAAAAATAAAAATATAACACATAATTTTAACAAAAATTTGAAAAATCTATGTTAAATATATTTGTAAAAAAATATTCCAACTCCAACAATGCTTTAGACTGCTAGACTAGTGTTGTGATGACCTCACATTGAAGGGCTGATATTGCACCCTATAACAAAGATATTTTTAACAAATTATAATTAATTAATATTTCACCTTATATAAATAGATCTAATAATTATAAGCAATCACAATAATTATTTTGTCTCCCACTCTCAGGTGGGGCCGGCAAACTTCTTTCTATATGGAGTATTTTGGACAGTGTGTGTGAAACCCAAACACTTGCTATCTTGGGTCTTTCTGCTGCGGGGTTAAATACACTTTTCTCATTTTACTAGATCTCGATTTACATATATATTATTGGACTGAAAATTTTTACGATCAATTTTTTAAATTATAATATTTTAAAAAAAATTAATTATAAAATATATTAATTAAATAAATTAATATATAATTTTTACAAATATATTTATATAAAATTAATAAATTCATATTGTTTTTTAAATTTTTAAATATATTAAGTTCATTTTAAAAATATAAATTATCTAATATTTTGAAATTAAAGGGTTATTATTATCTCTCTTTTTTTCTTGAAAATCCTAAATGTCATCAAAAAGATATATTTAAAAAGTCATGGAAATTTAAGAAAAAATTGCTAATTTTTTATTTTAAAAATATATTTGTAATATTTTGCAAAGTTAAAACTAATGATATTTACATAATTAAACCTAATTATCTAAAATCTAATCTCTTTGTTTTTCAACAACATTTCCATAAGACCCGGCTTTTTATAAATAAAGATGAATTTTTCTATAAATATTATTTTTGAATATTATGGAATAAATTTGATATAATGTTATAGTTGTAGGTAATATTTATAAATTTTGCAAAAGTATGCAAGTTGTTATAAAATATTCGTTTGGTGGGGAATATTCTTTTGTTAGGGAATATTCGTATATAACTTTCAATCATTGGTGGACCCTATAATGTAATTATTGGATTGAAGCGAAAAACGACAAAAATATTTTATAAAAATAACTACGGAGGTGTTACCGTTAAAACCTGTTGAACTACCCGGTGGTAAAAAATACAAGAATACGCCAGCGTCGTTGACAAGAAGACACCAGTATTGATTATCGATGCTTACGTAAGAAGTCACCAAATATATGCTCAATTATTACTCAATAATTGCTTTGATCATATCTCTTATATTATTGATTCAATTATTGTCACAAGATCATCATCAGATAATATGTTATAGTATTAAATCAATAATTGAGACGACAAGTTATAAATGATTAATAATTGTTGAAAGATTAAATATGTGTTGATGAAAAAAATGATTTGTGGTAAGTTTGATTATTTTATGGGGGCCTATGTCATCATCTAAGAGTCTCTTCAAATAATAGTATTTACCTTCGTCGATAGTAATTACCTTCGTCAATAGTAATTACCCTTGTCAATAGTATTTACCTTCGTCTAGTAATTACCTTCACCAATAGTAATTACCCTTGTGAATAGTATTTACAACCGTCGATAGTAATTACATTCAATCGATAGTAATTACCCTTGTGAATAGTATTTACCTTCATCAATAGTATTTATCTTCGTTAATAGTAATTACCTTTACGGGACGTCCGAACCACTTGTCGTTTCACATTACAAAGGCCGAACCACTTGTCGTTTCACATTACAAAAGTCCAAACCCAATAAACACTTGGCGTGCTTTAAGCTTAGAAATCTTCTATAAATAGAGGCCTGGGGCTTCATTATTTTTCACGAATTCATTCAAGCTTATAGAGAGAAAAGTATAGAGAGAATAAGAGAGAAAGAAGAAGAGTATTTTGTTACTACACCGCCGCAAGATCAATCTCCTCTCTACCAAATGTAAGGGTGTTATTCTTTCTTATTCATGAAGAGAACTGTTGTTATTCCATTGCTTATTATTCTCATTGGAATAACTCATTTACCCTATACTTGGTGACATTCTTCTATTATTCTCGCTGGAACATCCTGCATGCATGTGTTTTACATCCACTCGTTAAAATTTTATTATTCTGTTGGAACATCCACATCGGACTGGTTCCGCCTTTATTATTACGTTGGAATATCCTATCGTGTGTTTTACACCGGACCGGTTCCATCTTTATTATTCTCATTGGAACATCCTGCTTGTGTGAATTTCACCCGACGGTTCCGTTATTTATTATTACATTGGAATAACTCATGCATGCGATTTATCGCATGCACGGTGATTTCTTTTGTTATTCCATTCTTTATTATACCCAAAAAACCTTTCTTATACTCCATGAAATTAGTAGAATATCCTCGATATTTGCGTTTCATCCAAATCTTTTCATGGAAATATTCTTCCGATCATTCTTGAATTTTACTCTACAAAACAAAGATCAGAATTTGGACGCGTTAATAATTCTGGATAAAATAATTCTTGAACTTGTTTTATTGAATTCTTATATCATTGTCATCATCCTCATGTTTATATATTTTTTGAAAAGTCATCTCGGCTCAGAAGTGCGTAGATGGACTTGGTATGATTATGACTCGAGAGACTATTCGGTGTAATCATGATAAAAATCCTCGATTGGTCAGTAGTGCATTGATGGATGATTGTTGGCATGATCATGACCATTAATGAATACACAAATATTCTTGGCCGTAGTGCATGAATAATTGTGGTCGATAATATCTTAAGAATATCTTTGGTAGTAGTGTGCGGGGGTGATTCGATGATGAAATATTTATTAAAGTCGAGTCTCAAATTTATAAATAAAGATGATGAAAAACCTTTAAAACCTAAAAGATAGTAGACTTTATTTTCTACTTGACTCTTTTAATGGATCACAGATTCACTGCAGCTTAAACCGGTTGTCTATTGTATTTTATCGGTTTAACATTATCAAGACTATTGATAATTTATTCCCTTAGTCATAATATTTCTACTCTAGTTGAGCTCACCCTTTCTTTCACCGTTTCTCTTGAGAAATGATAATATAAATTTGGGACGAGTCTGGGAAACAGTGATGGTCCCAAGATAGCATTAGTAGTCCTCACTATTCGTAAAATAGTGTGATAATAATAGAATGAGGACTTTTTGTTTGAGTTTGTATAATATCTAGTAGATTTGTATTTAAACTCACGCTTTATGTCGTATTGTATACTTGGCGCTTATGTTAATAAGTTGATTTAAATTTCATACCATATAAGTTATCGACCCAAGATGGGTGATGTATACCTAATTTTGGGGCGTCCACAATTTCCATGGCATTCAAGACCTCCAAATAGGACTCATGAATCTTGATTTTAAAATCTCAAAATCTAGCCATTAAATGAAAGCAGCGTATCGACATGATCTGCTCCTCCCTCCCTTCTGCGAGATTTTGCATCGTCGGTGGTGTACGTTGCAGAACAAACATATTTATTTTACCGCTAGGATGAAGAAATATTAGTGAACAAAAATGTTCTAAGCTTCTTTATTATTTGACGTGAACATATTTTGAGTTTCGGTTTGATGGAAATGAATTTTGGGTTTGGTTTGATCTGTATAAATTTTGAGTTTTGAGTTTTGATTCTTGATTTGAAGGAATTGATCTGTATAATAATAATTCATGTTTGAAGTATTTTAATATTTATTTTTTAAAATTTAAACCCAAATTTAATGATTTCTTAATATAAATAATTATAATATTAATTTTCAAAAATAAAAATAATAATTAATTTTCAAAATTTTAGTTATATTTTTGTAGTTTGAATTTATTTATATGAATTTTAATTTTTAATTTGTGCTTATTATGAAAATACTTATGAATAATGTTAAAGACATTATTTAAATAAAAAATATTATTAATAAATTTTCATTATTAATGTTGAGGGTATTATGATAATTTGTAAAAAAAAGGTCTACAAAAGTACTAGTTAAATATTTTTCAGTGTGATAACAGATAGGATGATAGCACATGAAGCCGCTGATTGTTGTGGATGTTTATTTAAAAGTGACGTTGATATTTTGTTAAAAGTCAACTCATTTTATTAAATTTTATAACGATTTGAAAATAATTTATAGTTGAATGAATCGATTGTTAAAAGAAAAATTAGTTTAATAAAACAATTATAAATCAAAATCGAGTAGAGTCCGAAAAAATGGATTCGACCCTTCTGCTGCGTCTTTGAATATGTAAAATTTGGGCTCACACAAACCGGCCATTCCAATAAGAATATATCAACAGTGTACTCCAGGGGATGGGACCACCCCGTCTTTCTCTCATTTTATGCCTTCCTCATCTTATTTGTTTCATTGCTGTCTGACCTGGCTAAACATCCCTGAGTCTAGGGATGCATAAAAGGCCCGAGGCATGTGGCCTGGCCATGATTTGGTCTGGGTTCGACCTGATCAAAGTCCGGCCTGGTCCGATCAGGCCTGATTGAAAGATTTGAAAAGGCCGTTTTTTAGACAAAAATTGCTTTGACACGCCTACTTAGGCTTTGGCGTGAGGCTCTGGCCTGCCTCGAGACCTTACATGATTTTTTATCCAATTATTTATAATTTTTGAACTTTAAATTTATAATTACTCATCAATAAAGTATAAAATTTTACTTATTCATTATTGTAATTTATAAATTATAATACATTAGTTTTAATTAATACATTAATAAAATTTAAAATTTTAATTATTCATTCTTGATTTCTTGTTGATACATTTAATTAATATACATCTTCAATGAATATAACTAGTTAGTATATTTAATATTAATAATAAGTTAGTTACTTAGTTGATTAAATATTAATAATAAGTTAATTTATTGTAAATACTAAAGTACTAATATTTAACAATAAAATTTTATTAATATTCTTTGTTAGTTTAATGTTAAATATTAACATTAATTAATACATCAATAAACTAATTTTTAATATTAAATATTAATAATAAGGTAGTTTCTTGTAAATACTCATGTTCTTCATTAATTTGGATATGCTAAATTCTTGGGGGATTTATGATTTTAGTTATTTTTAGGTATTAATTATGTTGTACTAATTTAAATAAAAATTCCATAAAGTAATTAGAAAATTAATCGGAATTAATACTTAAGATATAACCATGTAAGAGTTTAATGATCATAAATGAAAAGATATATGTGTGTTTAAACTTTACAAAATATATGTTCAACCCATCCTAAAGACGTATTTATAAGAAAATAAAATCGAAACTAACTTTATATTCAAAAATAAAAGTTTAATCTACAAGATTTAAGTAATCTACAATATTAATATTTTACAAAATTAATTAATTTATATTTTATTATTTATATTTTAATATTTAATATGTAACATTAAAAAAGGACTAGACAACCCAAGGCCTTGGGCTCGCTGCTTTGCCTCGGCCTGGCTGGTCCGGGCTGGCTGCATGCTCTGAGCCTGTAAAGCACCCTGACCAATGACACGAGGCACGGCACCGGAGGCCAAAGGTCAACTACCACAGTGTAGACCCCAACTTTTATAAATAAAGATGAATTTTCTATAAATATTATTTTTGAATATTATGGAATAAATTTGATATAATGTTATAGTTGTGGGTAATATTTATAAATTTTGCAAAAATAAGCAAGTTGTTATAAAATATTCGTTTGGTCGGGAATATTCTTTTTGTTTTGAAATATTAAATCGATGGCTCAATCATTGGTGGACCCCCTATTAACGGAAGTATTGTCGTAGTTAGAAAACGACAAAATTATCTTTCTATAAAAATAACTTGGCTAGAGGTGTTACCATTAAAACCGCTGAACTTCCCGTAGTAAAAATACGATGAATACGCGTAGTTGTATAAGAAGACACGATATTGATTATTGATGCTTACGTGAAAAGTCACTCAATTACGCTTAATTATTACTTTCACGATAATTCTTTGCATCATATCTCTTATATTATTGATTCAATTATTGTCACAAAGATATAAATCAGATAATATGTTATAGTATTAAATCAATAATTGAGACGACAAGTTATAAATGATTAATAATTGTTGAAAGATTAAATATGTGTTGATTAAAAATAAAATGATTTGTGGTAATATTTATTCAATCCTTGATGTATATAAAGAGTCTGTTATGAGACGTTTGTGGTAAGTTTGATTATTTTATGGGGGGGCCCATATGTCATCATCTAAGAGTCTCTTCATCAATAGTAATTACCTTCGTCAATAGTAATTACCTTTGTGAATAGTAATTACCTTCGTCAATAGTAATTACCTTTACCAGACGTCAAACCACTTGCCGTTTCATATTACAGGCGTCGAACCACTTGTCGTTTCACATTACAGGCGTCGAACCACTTGTCGTTTCACATTACAGGCGTCAAACCACTTTTCTTTTCACATCACCACCGTCGAGCCACTTGCTTTTTCACACTGGCGGTCTTAAGCTAGAAATCTTCTATAAATAGAGGTCTAGTGCTTCATTATTTTCAAGAATTCATTCAAGCTATAGAGAGAAAGTATAGAGAGAATAAGAGAGAAGAAGAAGAGTATTTTGTTACTACACTCTTGCGGTATTCAATCTCCTACCAAAAGTAAGGGGTGTTATTTTTTCTTATTCATGAAGAGAATCGTTGTTATTCCATTGCTTATTATTCATTGGAATAACTTTGTATACGCCGGTTTACCCTATACTTGGTGATATTCTTCTATTATTCTACATTGGAACATCCTCATGCTCATGTGTTTTACACCTGGATCCAGTTCCGCTCTTTTATTATTATTCTATTGGAACATCCTCATGCATGTGTTTTACACCCACTGGTTCCGCCTTTATTATTATTACATTGGAACATCCTCGTGCATGTGTTTTACGCCGGACCGGTTCCATTCTTTATTATTCTGTTGGAATATCACATGCATGCGCTTTCTGCCTGACTGGTTCCGTTATTTATTATTCTCGTTGGAATAACTCACTGCATCTTGATCTATCGCATGCATACGGTGATTTCTTTTGTTATTCCATTCTTTATTATACTCGATTGGTTAAACCTTTGACTTCTATACTCCATGAAATTAGTGGAATATCCTTGATATTTGCGGCTTCATCCAAATCCTTTCATGGAAATATTCTTCTCAAGATTCTTGAATTTTACTCTCTGAAAGCGATGATCATGTTGATGATTTGGATGTTATTGGTTCCTAGATAAATTAATTCTTGAACTTGTTTTATTGAATTCTTATATCATTGTCATCATCCACATGTTTATATTATATTGAAAGTCATCTCGTGGCTGTGTAGTGCATAGATGGACTTGGTATGATTATGACCAGAGACTATTCGGTGTAATCATGACCGTAATGTTACAAATGATGTGGTAAAAATCCTCGGTGGCCCGTAGTGTATTGATGGGCGATTGTTGGCATGATCATGTCCATTAATGAATACTGAAATATTCTTGGCCGTGTGCATGAATAATTATGGTCGTGATACTAAAGAATATCCTCGGCCGTAGTGCGGGGTGATTCAATGATGTGGAAGATTTATTAAAGTTTGAGTCTCAAATTATAATGATGATGAAAAACCTTTTAAATCATAAAAGATAGTAGATTTTATTTTCTACTTGACTCTTTTAATGGATTCTTTGGTTCATTGTAGTTAAACTTGATGTTCATTATATTTTATCGGTTTAACATCATTTGAAGGCTAATGATAATTTATTCTACATTATCTTAGTCATAATATTTCTTACTGAGCTAGTTGAGCTCACCCTTTCTTTCACTGTTCTCTTTAGGAAATGAGAATATAGCTGGGACGAGTCGGGGAATGGAGTAATGGTTCAGAGGATAACATTAGTAGTCCTCACTATTCTGTGAAATAGTGTGATAATAATTGTAATGAGGACTTCTTTTGAGTTTGTATAATATCTAGTAGACAATATTTGTATTCAAACTCACGGTTTATGTCGATTGTACACCTACGCTTATATTAGTAAGTTGTATTTAAATTACATACCATGTCCGGACTACCCAAGATGGGTGATGTATACATAATTTTGGGGCGCGTCATAGTTGGTATCAAAGCTTAGGGATATGATCCCCGGCTAAGATGTGAGAATAGTACTAGGAGGGAGAGAGAGGGAATACCTTCGCTAAGTATGACCTACCTAAGTTTATGTGCTATTTTATTGGTCATTCGTAATATAGGGATAATATGTTACATGTCAATTAACCTTTTGTTTTGTGGCAGTATCTGAAAATGACATCTGAGAATGTTGAAAATAGCAATGGAGCACAAGCGATCGTTGATTCACCACATATCAATAATCGGGATAATGTGTGCATCGAGGCGGCGACAATCCTCATGCAAAACAACAACACCGACCAAATGATGAATGATCAAATGTTCATAGGCTTTATGTAATTCATGCAACAACAAAGTAGAGCGACTCTGTCCAAAATGTGGGTGGAAATACGAAAAACCCTCAAGTCACCGCTAAATAGTTCAAGGAGCTGGGACCACCGGAGTTTAAGGAGAGCCAAAACCACTTCTCAAGTAAAGCATGGATAAAGCGATTACCAAGATATTTGATGTCTTGGGATACTCCGAGGAGCAAAAGGTTCCTTTCACGCCTTTATGTTGCACGAGAGCAGATTATTGGTGGGAATCGGTAAAACGTACTCAACTCATTTGTCAAGATATCTTGGGAGAAGTTCGGGAGTCGTTTCAACGACAAATACTTTCACGAAAGTATTCGCCACATGAAGGAGGTGGAGTTTATCAAGTTGGAACAAAACAATATGGCCGTGTCGCAATACGAGGCAAAATTTGCGGAGTTATCACGGTTTAACGTCCCACTTGGTGGATAATGAAGAGAGAATGACGCGAATGTTTTTAAGAGGTTTGAAGCGGAGATACGTCCAACATCTTATTTCTCATAAACTATGTTTGTATTCGGATGTTGTAAATAGGGCTCAGATTAGTGGAGCGCGATAACGAGTCAACGCAACTAAAAGAGAGCGGTAATAAGCAAAATTATAATACCAAATGTAGAGAGTAGTCATCGAAGCGGTGACAATAAGCGTGGAGGGAATCAATGGGCGGATATGGTAACCACTTCCGGTGGTAATCGGGGCCAAAAAATAAGAATGAATATTTCAAGAAAAGGAGATTCAATAATGATGGAAAGACGTCAAAGACCAAAGACCCGTTGTTAAGGAAGGAGAAAGACCACCTATCATATGCTTCAAATGTGGAGGAGAGGACACATCGGTCCCAAATCGGGCCATGCCGGCCCAAAGCATGTTATAATTGTGGAAGAGAAGGTCACTTAGCTCGATTTTGTCGTTTCTGAAGACAAATTCAGCTAGGATGGAGGCACCAAAGGTCGTCCCGAAAAAGTCAAACCCATAGGTCTGAAGGAGGCGTTTGTTGTGACCTCCGGAGAGCAAGGAACCCGAATGAGGTCATCACGGGTAAGCTTATCATAAACTCTAATGAAGTCTATACTTTATTTGATCTGGGTTCTACCCATTCTTTTATTTCTCCTACTTGCGCTCATCGATTAAATTTGACTCGGAGAAATTAGACTTTGACTTATCTGTGGAAACTCCGTTGGGAGAAACCTTCATTACATCCACCGCTTATAAGTCTTGTTTGGTTCAAATCGGTACCCTCACATTACTCCGTTGATCTTATTTCATTAAAAATACTTGCATTTGACGTAATTCTAGGGATTGATTGGTTAACTACTTATCATGTAAAAATTGATTATTTTCGTAAGGTTGTTAGCTTTCATATTCCTAACCAACCTATTATCTTGCGAATTCAAGTGACCAAACCATTAAAATCAATTACTTGGCCATCTCAAGCCATAAAGCTATTCGTTTATTGAAAAACGGATGTCAAGCTTTCTTAGCTCATGTCACGATTTAAACAAAAATACGTCGGTTTTGAACGATATTTCTATTGTTAATAAATTTCCGACGTATTCCCAAGAACTTCCCCGGCCTACCCCCGTAGGCGTGAAATTAAATTTTGTATCGACCTTGAACCCAGTACAAAACCTATTTCCAAAGCCCCATATCGAATAGCTCTATTGAACTTCGTGGAGTTAAAGACCCAACTGCAGAGAATTGTTAGACATTGGCTTTATTCGTCCTAGTACTTCTCCTTGGGGTGCTCTGTTCTATTCGTGAAGAAGAAAGATGGGAGTATCGACTTTGTATTGATTATCGGGAGTTGAATCATGTCACTATCAAAAATAGGTATCCATTGCCACGTATTGATGACTGTTTGACTAGTTGCAAGGAGCCAAATTCTTTTCAAAGATTGATCTTCGTTAGGATATCACCAATTGAAGATTAGAAATCGTGACATTCCAAAGACGGCTTCGTAACTCGATGCGGGCATTATGAATTCCTAGTCATGTCCTTTGGATTGACTAATGCTCCTAACGCCTTCATGGATATGATGAACCGAGTATTAAAGGAATATTTGGATCACTTTGTGGTCGTCTTTATTGATGACATCCTTATTTATTCCAAAAGCCGTGAAGATCATGAAAGCAACACTTGAGGTGACACTCCAAAAGCTTCGTGAATATAAGCTTTATGCCAAGTTGAAGAAATGCGAGTTCGGCTTGAAGAAGTAGCATTCCTTGGGCACGTGGTATCAAGTCATGGAATATCATTGACCCAAAGAAAGATTGAAGCCATTCAAAGTAGGGAACAACCTAAATCGATGACCGGAAGTCACGTAGCTTTCTTGGTTTAAATTGGTTATTATCGGAGATTCGTGGAAGGATTTTCTCGAATCGCTACTCCATTATTTCAATGACTCGAAAAGATATAAAGTTCGGTTGGAGCGAAGAATGTGAGAAGAGTTTTCAAGAACTCAAGAGAGACTTTATTCAAAGACTGTTCGACAATACCATCCGGCTCGGAGGATTTGTCATCTACAAAGTGATGCTTCTAGCAAAAGGTTGGGATGTGTTCTCATGCAACATGGAAAAGTTATAGCCTATGCCTCGCGACAACTCAAAGAATATGAAAGGAATTATCCTACTCATGATCTAGAGTTGGCAGCTATTGTCTTCTGCACTTAAAATTTGGAGGCATTACTTGTATGGGGAGAAAGTGGAGATCTTTACGGATCATAAAAGCCTCAAATATTTCTTCACTCAAAAGGAACTCAACATGCGACAACGACGTTGGCTTGAACTATTGAAAGATTATGATCATACCATCCAATACCATCCCGGAAAAGCGAACGTGGTAGTGGTACGCGTTGAGTAGAAGATCATATGCAAGCTGACGAAGTGCGATATTGTCAATATGAAAGGCCCATTTTGTGTGACTTGCAAAGGATGGAGATAGAGTTAAAGACTCAGGGGGACGCGTGTGATGATAGCGAGTATCTGAGTAGAACCGACTTTAATCGATAAAGTTAAAGTCGCCTCAAGCTACGGACACGGAGTGATCGCATGAGGAAGAAAGTGCAAGAAGGTGCTATCTCTAGGAAGCAAGAATCGATGAAGAAGGAATACTTGAGTCAACTCCGGACTTTGTGTTCCTAACGACCCACGGATTTAAAGTATAATATCATGATGGAGCGCACAACACACCATTTGCAATCCATCTTGGGAGTACCAAAATGTATCATGATATTAAATAAATACATTTTGGTGGAGCAATATGAAGAGAGATAGCGTTTGTTTATCTCAAGGTGTCTAACTTGTCAACGAGTTAAAGCGGAGCATGAAGTACCAAAAGGTCCATCAGCAACCACTTGAAATTCCAAAATGGAAGTGGGAGCACATTACCATGGATTTCGTTCTTAGCCTTCCTAAGGTTTCTCAAGGCGTAGATGCGATTTGGGTCATTGTTGATAGATTGACCAAGTCTGTTCATTTCTTACCGACACGAGAAACTTATACACTTGAACGCCTCTTGCTCGTATCTACATAAACGAGATTGTAAGACATGGTGGTATACCTTATCCATAGTTTCTGATCGAGACCCAAGATTCACTTCACGATTTTGGGTTAGTTTGCAAAAAGCTATGGGCACAGACTTATAATTTAGCTCAGCATATCATCCTCAGACGGACGGTAAGTCGGAGAGGACTATTCAAACTCTTGAAGATCTATTAAGACTCTGTATCCTTGATTTCAAGGGAAGTTGGGACAAGTTCTTACCATTGGTTGAGTTTTCCTACAACAATAGTTATCAAGCAAGTATTGGCATGGCTCCATTCAAGCGTTGTATGGAAGAAAGTGTCGTTCTCCAAATCTTTGGGATGAGTTGGGTGAAGCAACGTTGTTGGGACTGGAGTTGGTACGTATGACTACGGAAAAGATTCAAACGATCCGACAACGTATAAAAACCTCATAAAATCGATAAAAGAGTTATCTTGATCTTCATCGAAAGGGCGTGGAATTCGATATAGGAGATCATGTGTGTTATTAGAGTTGCTCCATGGAAAGGAGTTACAAGATTTGGAAAGAGAGAAAAACTTAATCCTCGATTCATCGGTCCATTTTAATCCTCGATCGAGTAGGAACTCGTAGCTATAGACTCGCTTTTACCGCTAAGTATGTCTCGTGTTCATAATGTTTTTCACATATCCATGTTACGTAAATATGTGAAAGACCGAACCACATTATTGAGTTAAAACCGACGAAATAGCGGAAGATTTGGCGTATGAAGAGGTTCCTGTTCAAATCTTGGATAAGAAGGAACATATTCTACGCTCCAAGGTTATACCTCAAGTCAAAGTTTTGTGGAGGAACCACGATGTTGAGGAAATGACTTGGGAGTTAGAATCAAATGAAATCAAGGTATCCTTACCTCTTCGACATACCAGTGTCGTACCTAATTTCGAGGGCAAAATTTCATAAGAAGGGAGGTTGTAAGACCCCAACTTTAATAAATAAAGATGAATTTTCTATAAATATTATTTTTGAATATCATGGAATATATTTGATATAATGTTATAGTTGTGGGTAATATTTATAAATTTTGCAAAGTAAGCAAGTTGTTATAAAATATTCGTTTGGTCTGGGGAATATTCTTTTGTGGGGGAATATTCGTACGACGACTCAATCATTGGTGGACCTGGCGGAAGTATTATCGTAGTTAAAAAACGACAAAATTACCTTTCTATAAAAATAACGGCAGAGGTGTTATTCATTATTAAAGCCGTTGAACTACCCGGTAGTAAAAGTACAATGTCTACGTAGTTGTATAAGTAGCACGATATTGATTATTGATGCTTACGTGAAAAGTCACTCACTATGCTTAATTATTACTACATGAATTCTTTGCATCATATCTCTTATATTATTGATTCAATTATTGTCACAAGATCGTCTCAGTATAATATGTTATAGTATTAAATCAATAATTGAGACGACAAGTTATAAATGATTAATAATTGTTGAAAGATTAAATATGTGTTGATTAAAAATAAAATGATTTGTGGTAATATTTATTCAATCCTTGATGTATATAAAGAGTCATTATGAGACGTTTGTGGTAAGTTTGATTATTTTATGGGGGCCCATATGTCATCATCTAAGAGTCTCTTAAATCGATAGTAATTACCTTCGTCGATAGTAATTACCTTTGTGAATAGTAATTACCTTCGTCGATAGTAATTACCTTTTACCGTACGTCAAACCACTTGCCGTTTCATATTACAAAGCGATCGAACCACTTGTCGTTTCACATTACAAGCGTCGAACCACTTGTCGTTTCACATTACAAAGTCCAAACCACTTTTCTTTTCACATCACTACCGTCAAGCCACTTGCCTTTTCATATAAGAAAAGTTAAGCTAGAAATCTTTTATAAATAGAGGCCTAGTGCTTCATTATTTTCAAGAATTCATTCAAGCTATAGAGAGAAAGTATAGAGAGAATAAGAGAGAAGAAGAAGAGTATTTTGTTACTACACTACTGCGAGATTCAATCTCCTACCAAAAGTAAGGGGTGTTATTTTTTCTTATTCATGAAGAAAGCTGTTGTTATTCCATTGCTTATTATTACATTGGAATAACTTTGTATCGCCGATTTACCCTATACTTGGTGACATTCTTCTATTATTCTGCTGGAACATCCCATGCATGTGTTTTACACCGGACCGGGTTCCGCTCTTTATTATTATTCTATTGGAACATCTTATGCGTGTGTTTTACAGGACACTGGTTAAAATCTTATTATTATTATTCTATTGGAACATCCTGCATGTGTTTTACGTCGGACTGGTTCCATTCTTTATTATTCATTGGAATATCCTCATGCATGCGTTTTACGCCGGACCGATTCCGTTATTTATTATTCTGTTGAATAACTCGCCTGTGGCCTATCGCATGCATGGTGATTTCTTTTGTTATTCCATTCTTTATTATACTCGGTTGGTTAAAACTTTGACTTCTATACTCCATGAAATTAGTGGAATATCCTTGATATTTGCGCTTCATCCAAAGATCCTTTCATGGAAATATTCTTCTCAATATTCTTGAATTTTACTCTACAAAGCAAAGATCATGTTGACATTTGGATGTTATTGGTTCCTAGATAAATTAATTCTTGAACTTGTTTTATTGAATTCTTATATCATTGTCATCATCCTCATGTTTATATTATGTTGAAAGTCATCCGTGGCTTTAAGTGCATAGATGGACTTGGTATGATTATGACCGAGACTATTCGGTGTAATCATGGCCAGTAATGTTACAAATGATGTGGTAAAAATCCTCGATGGCTGTAGTGCATTGATGGACGATTGTTGGCATGATCATGTCCATTAATGAATACACAAATATTCTTGGCCCGTAGTGCATGAATAATTATGGTCGTGATACTAAAGAATATCCTCGGCCGTAGTGCGGGGTGATTCAATGATGTGGAATATTTATTAAAGTGAGTCTCAAATTATAATGATGATGAAAAACCTTTTAAATCATAAAAGATAGTAGATTTTATTTTCTACTTTACTCTTTTAATGGATTCTTTGGTTCCATTTGTAGTTAAACTTGATGTTCATTATATTTTATCGCTTTAACATCATTGTAGGCTAATGATAATTTATTCGCATTATCTTAGTCATAATATTTCTTCTTGAGCTAGTTGAGCTCACCCTTTCTTTCATTTATTCTCTTTTTAGGAAATGAGAATATAGCCGGGACGAGTCGGGGAGCGGAGTAATGGTTCGAGAGGATAGCATTAGTAGTCCTCACTATTCGTGAAATAGTGTGATAATAATTGTAATGAGGACTTCTTTTGAGTTTGTATAATATCTAGTAGACAATATTTGTATTCAAACTCACGCTTTATGTCAGATTGCATACCACAGCAGTTATATTAGTAAGTTGTATTTAAATTACGTACCATGTATCGACTACCCAAGATGGGTGATGTATACCTAATTTTGGGGGCGCCACACTGCCCGGCCGGTCAAAGCCCAAGGCTCGACAGCCCGTGCCAGCCGCACTGTTGTGCGTGACGCCCCCAAAATAGGTATACAACACCCATTCTCGAAATCGTCAAAATACATGGTATGTAAACAACTACAACTTTATTAATACAACATAAAAACTATGAGTTTAAATACAAATATTGTCATCTAGATAATATCCACACTCAAATAAGTCCTCAATCTGAATTATTGATACATTATTTTACAAAAATGGTGAGGACTACTAAAACGACTTCTAGAACCATCATTCCACACCCCGACTAGTACTCGCTACATTCTCGCCTCCTGAGAAGAAAAATGGAACAACAAGGAAAAGAGTGAGCTCAACTAGCCCGGTAAAGAACATTATGACTAAGATAATATAAAACAAATTATCATTTGTCTTCAACAGGGAAATATCTAATAGAATACAATAGACAACAAGTTTTAAATCAATATTCGTAGCGGAAATAATAATTCATTAGAAGAGTTAAGTAGAGAATGCAAACTACTATCTTCTATATATTAATTTAAAAGTTTATCATCTTTCTTTTATCCCTGTAACATCAATCAATATATATCTGGAATCAAATATTCATCTTTGCACTACAAGCCAAAGATATTCATCAGTTGGTCATGTTCATCTAAACACCTGTTCATCTTTGCACTACGGGCCAAAGATATTCATCGAAAATCATTCATATTTGCACTACAGGCCAAAGATATTCAATTATATCATCATTTAGTACTGAGGATGATGAAAAATATTTTAAAGAAAACGAATCCAGTGAAATAAAAGTACAAATATTAAGGATTCGTACTTTAAACAATCCAAGTTCAAAAATACTTCATAAATAACCAGAGTGGAGTAAAATTCAAGAATGATCAAAACATGGATATAATCAAAACTAGTATCCATAATAGATATCTTGGACGAAAAATGAAAATTTAATTTTTCTTTGAATAGTGTCGTATTCGTGAATAGTGCCGTATACGTGAATAGTGTCGTATACGTGAATAGTAACTCCGACACCAAAAGATAGAAATTTCACAAAAAAATATCATCATGCTTCGTGAATAGTAACTCGTGAATAGTAACTCATAAATAGTAACCCCGACATGAAAAAAAGTTTCAAATTTGATAAAAAGTTCTAACTAATATTTCAAAGATAATGATATTGAAGAAATAATATCATTTGAGAAGAAAATAACATCCACTTACCTTGTAAAAGACAAGATCTTACTAGTTGAAACACCTGATATAAGCTATGACTTGAACTTACAACACAGATAGCAACACTCAAAGTATTAAAATACTCACAAGAATACGCTCAATATATAGAGAGAAAGAGAGAAAATCAGAGTTTAGTGTGATTTTCAATTCTAACCTAAGCACCCTATTTATAGGAAAATGTTTAGAACACTAAAGAAGAAAATTTAATATAATATTAATATATTATATATAAATTCCTACGCACACATTTTAAGATCTGAACTCAGCCACCTTGCACATGCTAATGATGTCAACCAAGTATAAAAAACGTTTTTATTATTTAAAATAATTAAAACTTCCAAAAATCAATTATTTCAAAACTTCAGAACTTCAATAATTCATAATAAATAGCCCTTTTATCAGAAAATTCGAATCTCGCGTCTTTTTATAGGAAATTCAATTCTCTACAATTTTACAGAAGAAAGTTTTTCCAAATTCCAAACAGAAATTGACCGAAATCCACATACGATTGATTTTACAAGCTATAATCAAATTTCAGTCAAAAAATGGGCCTACAGACATGTTTAACATGTTTTAAACAACTTTTGGAACAAAAATACTCTTCCTCCTCATATACTCATATATCCCACATTTATTGTAAAAATATCATCATTATTATATTATAATAATATAATAAAATATTATTTTATCAGAAAAGATAAAATATCGATTTTCAACAATTGTCACTTTAAAAATTTTCTCCATCTATATCCACATAAAATGAATATTTTTCTCATCATATAAATCAATAATTAATTATTCACAAATAATATTACAGAATCACAAGATCTTGTGACCGGTAGTTCTCAGAAAGAGGGCTTTCAATAAGGATTTCTCTTTCTTGGCGCCATGATTAGGTGACCAAACCTCTCCTTGGATGTAACTTTCTAGACATTGTCAATAATGTTATCTAATAATATTATTCAGATAATATGAATTATTGCTCTGATAATGGAAAATACGTGTAGTGACAATTATTGAAACAACAAGAAAATAAAAAATCAACGCAGCAATTATTGAATCAATAAAATAAAATCTTTGAAAAGAATTAATTCTTAATAATTATTGAGTAGTGCCTTCTTTACGTAAGAATCAATAATTGGTGCAATCACGTGTCTTCTTGTGCAACAACGCGTACATCGTGTTTTAACCACCGGTATTCCAACAAGATAATCAGTAAATAACTTCGCCGTTATTTATAAACAACTTATACTTGTCGTTTTCTTCATCCAATCGCTTTCCGTTATGGGACCCACAAAAGACTGCGCCGTCGTACGAATATTCCTCGACAGCAAGAATATTTAACAACCAAACGAATATTCTCCGACAACAATGAATATTTTATAACCACATGCTTATTTAAAATATTTGCGCATTTTACCCATAACTAACCACATTAATCAAATCAACCCTTACTATTTCAAAATAATAAATAGAGGAAAATAAATTTCATTTACTAATAATTTGGGGTCTTACAACCTCCCCTCCTTATGAAATTTCGTCCTCAAAATTGACGTCACGTATTCGGTGTTTTTCAAAAGATGAGGATACCTCGCTTTCATTTCCGTTTCCAACTCCCAGGTCATTTCCTCAATAGCATGGTTCCTCCACAAAACCTTAACTTGTGGTATAACCTTAATGCGTAGGACATGCTCTTTCCTATCCAAGATCTTGACAGGTACCTCTTTGTAAGTTAAATCTTCGGCTATCTCATCTGGTTCTAACTCAATAACGTGGTTCGGGTCATCCACATATTTACGAAGCACGGATACGTGAAAAACATTATGAACACGAGACATACTTGGAGGTAACGCGAGTCTATAGGCCACATTTCCTACTCGTTCAAGAATCTGAAATGGACCAATAAATCGTGGATTGAGCTTTCCTTTCTTTTTGAAACTTGTAACTCCCTTCCATGGAGCCACACGCAACAATACATGATCCCCAATACTAAATTCCACGTCTTTTCGATGAAGATCCGCATAACTCTTTTTTCGATCATGTGCCGTTTGTATACGTTGTCGAATCATTTGGATCTTTTCCGTAGTCATACGTACCAACTCGGGTCCCAACAATGTTGCTTCACCCACCTCATCCCAACATATTGGAGAACGACACTTTCGTCCATACAATGCTTCAAATGGAGCCACACCTATACTTGCCTGATAACTGTTGTTGTAGAAGAATTCCACCAATGGTAAATACTTATCTCAACTAAATCGTAAATCTGTACCCATAGCTTTTTGCAAGCTAACCCAAAATCTTGAAGTGAATCTTGGGTCACGATCCAAAACTATGGATACTGGCATGCCATGCAACCTCACAATCTCATCTACGTACATACGAGCAAGACGTTCAAGGGAATAAGTCTCCCGTATTGGCAAGAAATGAGCAGACTTGGTTAATCTATCAACAATAACCCAAATAGCATTTATGCCTTGAGAAACTGTGGGAAGACCGGTAACGTAATCCATGGTAATGTGTTCCCACTTCCATTTTGGAATCTCAAGTGGTTGCAATGGACCTTTTGGCACTTGATGTTCCGCCTTTACACGTTGACAAGTTAAACATATAGAGATAAACTTTGAAATCTCTCTCTTCATATTGTTCCACCAAAATGTATGTCGAAGATCACGATACATTTTGGTACTTCCAGGATGGATTGCAAACGGTGTCTATGCGCCTCCATCATGATCTTGTACTTCAAATCGTAATCGTTAGGAACACAAAGTCCAGGTGGACTCAAGTATTCCTTCTTCATCGATTCTTCTTCGGAATAATAGCACCTTCTTGAACTTTCTTCTTCATACACATCATTTCGGGATCCGTGGTTTGAGCAACTTTAACTTTTTTGATTAAAGTCGGTTCTATGCGTATATTTGACATCATCGCACTCGTTCCTGCATATGATCTTCTACTCAACGCTACGTCACTACCACGCTTACTTTTCTAGGATGGTATTGAATAGTGTGGTCGTAAATCTTTCAATATTTCGAGCCAACGTCGTTGTCCGCGATATTGAGTTCTTTTGAGTGAAGAAATATTTGAGACTTTTATGGTTTGAATATATCTCCACTTTCTCCCCATATAGATAGTGCCTCCAGATCTTTAGCGCGAAAATGACTGATGCCAACTCTAGATCATGAGTAGGATAATTACTCTCATATTCTTTAAGTTGTCGCGAGGCATAGGCTATGACTTTCCTACGTTGCATGAGAACACACCCTAACCCTTTGCCTGAAGCATCGCTGTAGATAACAAATCCATCTGAACCAGATGGTATTGTCAAAACAGGTGCCGAAATAAGTCTCCTCTTGAGATCTTGGAAACTCTTCTCGCATTCCTCGCTCCATTCAATTTTGTATCTTTACGAGTCACCGAGTTAATCTGAGTAGCGATTCTAGAAAATCCTTCCACAAATCTCCGATAATAACCAAATTTAAGCCCAAAAGTCACGTTACTTCTGGCCACCGTCTTTGGTTGCTCCCAACTTTGTATTGCTTCAATTTTCACGGTCAACAGACACTCCATGTTTTGACACCATGTGCCCAAGGAATGCTACTTCCTCGCCGAACTCGTATTTCTTGACTTTGCATATAGCTTGTTATCACGAAGCCTTTGCGAGTACCGACTTAAATGATGCTCATGATCTTCACGGCTTTTGGAATATATGAGGATGTCATCAATAAAGACAACAACAAAACCGATCCAAATATTTCTTGAATACTTTGGTTCATCATATCCATGAAAGTAGCAGGAGCATTAGTCAATCCAAAAGACATGACTAAGAATTCATAATGCCCGCATCGAGTTCGGCGATCTTTGGAATATCCTTAGTTTTAACCTTCAAATGATGATATCCGAGCGAAGATCGATCTTTGAAAAGAATTGCGCTCCTTGTAATCGGGTCAAACAGGTCATCAATACGAGGTAGCGGATACCTATTCTTGATAGTGACATGGTTCAATTCCCGATAGTCAATACAAAGTCGCATACTCCCGTCTTTCTTCTTTACAAATAAAACAAGAGCACCCCAAGGAGATGTACTAGGACTAATGAAACCGATGTCCAACAACTCCTATAGTTGGACCTTTAACTCCTGAAGTTCAATAGGAGCCATTCGATATGGGGTTTTAGAAATGGGCTTTGTACTAAGTTCAAGGTCAATAAAGAATTCAACTTCACGTTCTGGGGGTAGACCGGGAAGTTCTTCAGGAAATACGTCAGGAAAGTCAATAACAACAGGAATATTATTCAAATCTTACGTGTCTTTATTCAAATCCATAACATGGGCTAAGAAAGCTTGACATCCGTTTTTCAATAAACGAATAGCTTTATGACTTGATATGACAGTGATTGATTTTAATAGTTTAGTTGATTGAATTCGAACAACAGGTTGATTAGGAATAAGAAAACTAACAACCTTACAAAAACAATCAATTTTGGCATGATGAATAGTTAACCAATCAATACCTAAAATCACATCAAAAGCAAGTATCTTTAAAGAGATAAGGTCAACAGGTAATGTGATTGTACCAACTTGGATCAAACAAGATTTATAAACAGTGGATGTGATGAAAGTTTCTCCTAACAGAGTTTCCACAGATAGGTCAAAGTCTAATTTCTCCGGAGTCAAGTTTAAATGTTGAGACACAAGCAGAAGAGATAAATGAATGGGTAGCACCGGTATCAAGTAATGTATAAACTTTGCATGAATTTATGATTAGCTTACCCATGATCACCTCGTTTGGGTTCCTCGCGATGTGACCCGATCCACGACAAACGCTCTTCCAGAGAACCGCTGACTTTGACTTTTCCGGAACGACCTTTTTTGAGTCACCATCCCATTGGACTTGGTTTCGCTGATGCAATCTCGAGCAATATGTCCTTCCTTTCCACAATGTTATAACATACCTTAAACTGTTGTGGACGGTTTGGTGATATGTCCCTCTTTAGTGATTTATAAGCATACGACCCAAATGGTCGTTTCTCCTCCTTAAAACCAATTGTTCTTTGGTGTTGACGTCTTCACAAGGTCATTGTTGAATCTCCTCTTTTTAAAATCTCCCCAGACTCACTTCTTCTATTTTCATGGCCACGAGTACCACCAGAGTGGTTATCGCTTTTGTCTGAATGTTTTTCTCCCCGCTGGTTTTCATTGCTCCGATGACTGCTGCCACCCGTATTGTGACTCCCCCAAAACAGGTCCATTCTATCCAACCCATTCTGAGTCGCCAAATACATGGTATAGAAAAAAACTACAACTTTATTACAACAATTGTCGTGCAAGATATGACAACACTTAAACTGTGAGTTTAAATACAAATATATACCAACTGTGACTCATGTCCCAACCGTGGACAGCACCTCATAATGACACCTTACATAAAGGTATAGTCGAAAACTATTTTAGAAATTATAATCTTTGGGAAGTGCTCAAGGAAACCTTCGTACATGGGAGGCCATGCTTCTAGGTTATGATAGATATCATATGGTCACGGAATTATCCTTGGTTGACCCAATAGACTCCAAAGAAAAACGAGAAGATTACTATCATATTCTTCCCAATGGTGTGTCTTCTCTTGACATATCATTATCTCCACAGTCTCTAATTGAGAATTATACTTCAACCAAACTCCAAGATTATATAGGTAGTGCTCAGATATATACTCAAAGAAGTGGATGAGCACAACCCCATCTTATGATGACACGAGGTGGTATGTCATTAGACATCTTGTATGATAGTGGCAAAACACCCTTCCAACGTTGGGTTCGCTTTCACCCTAGTTGATTCACCAAATATAACTACTAAATGATGACCACCGCTCTATTCCCTGTTATCCCCAACTTGACCCAAATTTACACTCATTACACTCGAAAGGAATTGTGAAGCAAAAGGGTGAAAGACAACTAGCTCGATAAAAGAATATCATGACTAAAGATAAATAAATTATCAATAGCCTTCAACAAGAATAAATCGGAGATTTAGAACATACGGTAGATGATAAAACTTTTCAACCATTGTTTGCGGTAGACGAAGCGAATCCATTAGAAGAGTCAAATAGACCATAAAATCTATTATCTTCTCCATGTTAAAAGTCCACCAATAATATTTTATTCCTGTAATATCAATCAACAATTCATGTCCACAATCATATGAATAACTCATAATCATAATTGTGATTCTAAATTCCTCTTCGCATGCAAGACGAAGATAATTTTCATCACCTGTCTTTACCTGAAACATCAAAGATCATGGTTATACCAAATCACAGTTCCTGTTCATAATCATACTAATAAATTCATCTTTGCACCACGGCCAAAGATATTCATCAACAGTTCATCTTTGCACTACATGCCAAAGATATTCAACAACAAGTCATCTTTGCACTAATGGCCAAAGATATTCATATCTCAAAGAAATACATAATCATTTCAGAATTTATATAAACCATAATTATAACCATGTTGATCAATTCACCTTTGCACTTAAGCTAAAGATATTCAATTATAAATTCAATGGTCATGATCATACCAGTCACAATTCAACTTTTCACTACTGGCCAAAGAGAACCCTAGTCATGATCATACCAATAATCTACCCATCTTTACACTCTAGTGAAAGAGAATTTCAACATCAGGGTTATAAAAATGTTATATATGATAATAAAATCAATATAATCAATACATAGTTTTAATCTCCAGAGTAATATTCATAAATCAACTATAATTTGGTTAGAAAAAAAAATCAATTTTGTAGTGAATAGTACCCGTGAATAGTAACTCGTGAATAGTAACTCATGAATAGTAACCCCGACATGAAAAAGTTCTAAATTTGATAAAAATTTCCAACCAATATTTCAACATAATGATATTGAAGAAATAATATCACTTACGAAGAAAATAACATCTCTTACAATCCCTTAAAATCATTTATCATCTCTTACTATCCCTTACTATCCCTTACAATCCCTTACCTCAAAGAGCAGTACTTCTGACTGGAATAACGCTGAACGAACTTGCACCGTATAGAAACACTCAAGATATCAAAATACTCACAAGAATACACTCGATAATATAGAGAGAGAAATAAAGAGAAAACTTCAGTTTCTGGTGTGATTTTCAATTCTAACCTAAGCACCCTATTTATAGGAATATGCTTAGAACACCAAAGCAGAAAATTAAATATAATAATATTATATTTATAAAATTTTCTTACGCACTTTTTAACAACTGATTTCAAATAATTTCAACCACCAATTGGGCCCCCAAACATAACAAAAACGTTTTTGTTATTCAAATTAATTAAAACTTTCAAAAATCAATTATTTCGGAACCACGGAACTTCAATAATTCATAATAAATTGCCCTTTTATCAGAAAATTTTAATCTCGAGACTTTTTATAGGAAATTCAATTCTCTACAACTTTGCAGAAGAAAGTTTTTCCAAATTCCAAATAAAATTTGATCAAAATCCACAAATGTATTTATTTTACGGTATATAATCAAATTTCAGTCAAGAAATGGGGTCCACCGACACACAATATGTGTTAATCATTTAATGCAACAAAAATACTCTTCCTCCTCATATACTCATATATCACACATTCATTGTAAAAATATCATCATTATTATATTATAATAATATAATAAAATATTATTTTATCGTAAAAGATAAAATATCGATTTTCAACAATTGTCACTTTAAAAATTTTCTCCATCTATATCCACATAAAATGAATATTTTTCTTATCACATAAATAAATAATTAATTATTCACAAATAATATTACAGAATCACAATAATAACAACCAAAAGTTCCTTGGGAAAGGGGGGCTTTCCAATAAGAATTTCTCCTTCTTCGGCCTTGCAATTAGGTGATCAAACCTCTTCTTAGATGTAACTTTCTAGACATTGCCAATAATGCTATCTAATAATATTATTCAAATAATATGAATTATTGATTTGATAATGGAAAATACTGTGCAGTGATAATTATTAAAACAACGGATAATATAAAATATCAACGCATCAATTATTGAATCAATAAAATATCGAATAATGAATTATCGTAACAATTATTGAGTAGTGCCTTCTTACGTAAGAATCAATAATTGGTGCAATACCGCAGTGCTATCTTGTGCGAACAACGCGTATTCATGTGTTTTAACCAATTTAGTATTCCAACAAGATTAATTCAGAATAACTAACTACTGCCATTATTTATAAACAACTTATACTTGTCATTTTCTTCATCCAATCGCTTTACGTTATGGGGCCCACAAAAGGCTGTGCCGTCGTACGAATATTCCCCGACAGAAAGAATATTCCACGACCAAACGAATATTCCTCGACAGAAAGAATATTTTATAACCACTTGCTTATTTTAAAAAAATTTCATATATCACCCTTAACTTTAAACTTTTATCAGTTTAACCATTTATTGAATAGTAATTATAAGAAAAAATTGAATACTTTTATTTCATAAAATTCGGGGTCTTACAGGTATGACCTTGGTTGCGGTCCCTTAGTTGAACGTACTCGCTATCTCGCTCTAATAATTGAGCCATGTTGACAACATCTGAATATAAAGCAAATTTATGAGAGATAAGATATTACCGAATCTCGGGTTTTAAACCTCTCAGAAACATCCTCGTCATTCGTTCCTCATTCTCAACCAAATGAGGTGCAAACCTGGATAACTCTGCGAACTTCGCCTCGTATTGGGACACCGTCATATTGTTTTGTTCTAGTCTAATAAACTCTACCTCCTTCATATGGTGAATACTTTCAGGAAAGTATTTTTCGTTGAAAAGTTTCTGAAACGTTTCCCAAGACATGCAAAGTGCGGCAGGTGGTCTGCTTTACGCAGACTCCCACCAATGAGTCTCGCCTCACCACGGAACATAAAGGTGGCGAATGGAACCTTCATTAAGTCGTGCATCCCAAGACATCGAATATCTTGGTAATTTGCTTGACCCATGTTTCCGCCATGATCGGATCCGACTTTCCCTTAAATTACGTGGTCCCAACTCTTTGAGAACCGCTTGCGTGATGAAGCCGCGCGCGCATTCTTATCATTTCCACCGTATTCGTGCACTGCGAGTCTCCTCGTACGGTTTTGCATGAATCGCAAAAGCTCCTAAACATCCTGGCTGCTCATCGCTCCGCTTGTCTTGTTATTATTTAGGAGGAATATTGCCTTCTTGTTGCCGTTCCTCGAGTGGTGATTAAAGGTGTTTCCACGGTCCTCATTAACTCCACCGTTAATATTCTCAAATGCCATTCTTAATATCGCCATAAAAACAAGGGTTAATTAAACAAATTAACATATCACATATTAACCATATACTTGGTCGACCAACAAATAAGCTTAGGTATGACACACTAGCGAAGGATTACTCGTCTCTCCCTCCTAAGTACTATTCCCCATCTCCGCTGCACACCATATCCTAAGCTCGATATTAACTGTGGCGCCCCCAAAATAGGTATACAACACCCATTCTCGAGTCGTCAAAATACATGGTACGTAAACAACTAAAACTTTATTAATACAACATAAAAAAGCTGAGTTTAAATACAAATATTGTCATCTAGACAATATCCACACTCAAATAAGTCCTCAAGATAATTATTGATACATTATTTTACAAAATGGTGAGGACTACTAAAACTACTTCTAGAACCATCATTCCACACCCCGAACTAAGTACTCGCTACATTCTCTCGCCTCCTCGAGAAGAAAAATGGAACAACAAGGAAAAGGGTGAGCTCAACTAGCCGAAGAAGAACATTATGACTAAGATAATATAAAAAAATTATCTTTAGTCTTCAACAGAAATATCTAATAGAATACAATAGACAACAAGTTTTAAATCAATATTCGCAATGAAAAAATAATAATTCATTAGAAGAGTTAAGTAGAGAATGCAAACTACTATCTTCTATTTATGAATTTAAAAGTTCATCGCTCTATCTTTTATCCCCGTAACATCAATCAATATATATCTGAATCAAATATTCATCTTTGCACTTTGTGGTGCCAAAGATATTCATCGATGAATACACGATTAAACACTGCTCATCTTTTACACGGGATGGATATTCATCGTAAATCATTAATGAATATCCTCTGCCCCAAAGATATTCAATTATTCATCATTTAGATATGATGATTAATTATTGAAAACGAATCCAAAGAAAACAAAAGAACAATTTAAGGATGTACTTTAAAAATCATCTTCAAAAATACTTCATAAATAGACTTGGTATGATTAAAATTCAAGACCATCAAAACATTCGATATAATCATGACTAGTATCCAAAATAGAATATCTTTAGACGAAAAATAAATAATTCATTTTTTGTGAATACTGTAAGCTAAGTCTCAGATTATTGGTTTCGTAAATATATATCTTTGACACCAAAAGATGAATTTTAATAAATATCTTCATGCTTGAGTGCAAATATGAATTGTTAATAAATATCTTTACGTGAAAAAGTTTTAAATTTGATAAACTTCCAATATATTTCAACGATAAAGATATTGAAGAATCCTAATATCATTCGAGAAGAAAATATACATTTCTTACCTTCCAAAGAGGCAGGGAGATTGTGAGACCCCGATTTTATCAATAAAGATTTAAATTTTGACAAAATAATTTTTAATATTATGGTGTGAATTTGAGATAATATTATAGTTGTGGGTAGTATTTATAAATTTTTGCAAAGTATGCAAGTGGTTATATTATATTCGATTGGTGGGGAATATTCGGTTTAGCGAGGAATATTCGTACAATGCTACTCAATCATTGGTGGACCCTACAATGTAATTATTGTTGGATTGATTGAAAAACGACAAAAATATTTTATTGAAATAACGGCGGAAGTTTTACTAGTGGTTCTTGTTGAACTACTCGGTAGTAAAAGTACGATAATAAGTGTGGTTGTATAGTATAGACACTACCAGTATTGATTATTGATGCTTATGTGAGAAGTCACTCGGTTTGATTCCATTATTGTCGATTAATAATATGAATTATTATAGCGATAATGACGTTTTGTTTTATTCAGTATTATTAACGTAATAAACAGAAACATCTTTTATATAAAATAGAATACTTTATTAAAGTTATTCTATAAATAGAATATATTATATTTTATTATGCATAGTGTTGCGTAGTGTTTTTCAGCATAGTATTTTGCATAGTATTGCATAGTATTTGCATAGTAAAATGTTTTTATATAAATAGAATATATTATATTTTATTTAAAAGATTTTTCTTTAAATATGGACCATCGAGATTAAAGTAAATCAATCTGATCGTTCATGGATTAATTACTATGCATTCCATTTTCCTATAAATAGAAGCTCATTCCTTCATTATTTTCTTACGAATTCATTGAAACTAGAGAGAGAAATTATAGAAAGAAGCTATAGAGAAAAATTATAGAAAGAAGAAGAGTATTCTCGCTACTTCACTACTTCTATATTCGGTTCTTTTACGGTAATGGGTGTTATTCTTTCTTCTTGAAGAGAACTTCATTATTCCATTCATTATTATTACATTGGAATAACTTTTGTAAAAGTGGCATACCCTATACATAACCTATATCTGCCAGCGTACCTATATACTTGGTGAAATCCTTATGTTATTCCATTGCTTATTATTACATTGGAATAACTTTTGTATCTGCGGTTTACCTATACTTGGTGACATTCTTCTATTATTACATTGGAACATCCATACATGTGTTTTTACAGGACCGGTTCCGCTTTTTATTATTACTCGCTGGAACATCCTCATGCATGTGTTTTACACCGACTGGTTCCGCCTTTATCATTCTGTTGGAATATCCTATCATGTGTTTTTTACATCGGATCTGGTTCCATCTTTATTATTTTGTTGGAACATCCTGTCGTTGTGAATTTCACGACTTTGTTCCGTTATTATTATTATTATTCATTGGAATAACTTTGTCTATCATAAATCTGCGCATGCATGGTGATTTCTTTTGTTATTCCATTCTTTATTATACTCGAGTTGGTTAAAACTTTGACTTCTATACTCCATGAAATTAGTAGAATATCCTTGATATTTGCGTTTCATCCATATCTTCTCATGGAAATATTCTTGATCATTCTTGAATTTTACTCTACTAAACGAAGATCATGTTGACAATTTGGGCGTTAATAATTCATGGATTAAATAATTCTTGAACTTGTTTTATTGAATTACTATGTCATTGTCATCATCCTCATGTTATATTATGTTATCTTTGGCTTACGTGCATAGATGAACTTAGTATGATTATGACCGAGGATCATTCGGTATAATCATGACTTGATATAAATGATGTGACAAAAAGTCCTCGGTGGCACTGTAATGCGATGATGGATAGTTTTGGTATGATTATGACCGGGGGTGATTCGGTATAGTCATGACCATTGATAATTTGATGAAAATCCTTGACCGTGATACGAGGATGATTAGATGTGGTGGTTTATTTATTAAAATTTGTCTCTCGTGATAAAAATTGATGAAAACCTTTTAAAACCTAAAAGATAGTAGACTTTATTCTCTACTTGACTCTTTTAATGGATTGCTAATTCATTGCAGATTAAACCGGTTTATCTATTGTATTTTATCGGTTTAACATTTGTTGAAGGCTAATGATAATTTATTACGCATTATCTTAGTCATAATATTTCTTATTAGGCTAGTTGAGCTCACCTTTTCTTTCATTGTTCTCTTGAAATGAGAACATAGGCCGGGACGAGTCGGGGAACAAGTAATGGTCCGAAGGATAGCATTAGTAGTCCTCACTATTACGTGAAATAGTGTGATAATAGTTGTAATGAGGACTCCTTTTGAGTTTGTATAATATCTAGTAGACAATATTTGTATTCAAACTCACGGTTTATGTCGTATTGCATACCACATGATTAGGTTAGTAAGTTGTATTTGAATTTATGTACCATGTAAGTGGCGACCCAAGATGGGTGGACGATACTTAATTTTGGGGGCGTCATTGATTGGTATCGAGCTTAGGGATATGATCCTGGCTAAGATGTGAGATAAGAACTAGGAGGGAGAGGCGGAAATTCCTTCGCTAGTATGACCTACCTAAGTTTATTTGGTATTTAATTGGTCGGTCGAGTATAGGGATAATATGTTGCATGTTAATTAACCCTTGTTTTGTGACGGTGTTTATATTTAGATGTTGTGAATAGGGCTCGGTTATTGGAGCGCGATAATGAGTCACTTCAACCAAAAGGTAACGACCAACAACACGATAATATTCATCTGCGTGATAACGACCATCTAACAATGATGACCATCGTGGGAGAAATTATCATGCGAAGAATGGTAACCACTTGGTGGTAATCATGGCCAAGATAATAGAAGTGGAAATTTCAAGAAGAGAAGGTCATTTAGCTCGATTTTGTCGTGCACCAAAGTCAAGTCCAAATGGGGCCGGTGGCACCAAAAGCGGATCTGGGATAAAACAAAGTCGGTGGTTTTCATGAAGGCGTTTTTCATGACTTCTTAAAAAGCAAGTGACTCGAACGGTTAGCACGGGTTAGTTAATTATAAATTCTTGCGAAGTCTATACCTTATAAGATACCGGTTCTACCCATTCTTTTATCTACGCTTTAACTTATGTTCAACATTTAAATTTGACTCGGAGAAGTTAGACTTTAACTTATTGGTTGAAACTTCGTTGGGAGAAACCTTCGTTACCTCCACTGTTTATTAATCTTGTTGTTTCAAATAAACACTTTCACGTTACCTGTCGATATTATCTCTTTGAAAATATTTGCCTTTGATGGTATTTTAGGAATCAATTGGTTAACTACTCATCATTCTTTTCGTAAGGTTGTTAGCTTTTATATTCATAACCAAACTACTAAAGTCAATTATTGTCATATCAAGCCATAAGTAAAGAGCCCCGAACCTTTCGTTGTTGACTTCCTTGTGTGGAATGCACCGGCGGGACTTTCTATAAAGGCGACGTCGTGGATCAAGATGGCAAGTTGATAGGTATCATTGTGAGGTGTTATCCAGGTTAAGGGATAGAAGTCACAGTTGGTATTAATGTGACGTACTATCCAAGTCTTGGACGAGAGTAACAGTTTTGAATGATATTTCTATCATTAATAAATTTCTTGGCGTATTCTTGAAGACTTCTTAGCCTACCCTAGAGCGTGAAATCAAATTTTGTATTGACCCCAGTACAAAACCCATTTCTTAAACCCTCAAATATTTCTTCAACTAAAAGGATCAGTTTACGTGGTTGATGATGAAAGTCATAATAAAAGCATTGGACTAATGAAAATCATGGGTATTCGTGGTATTAGTAAGTTTTATGATGAGTTATGTTGGTTAGTATGTAAAAACATGAAAGTTTCTTAAAAATCACAAAGAGTTGAAAATCAGATTTTGGTGAAAAACGTAACATGAAATTCAATTGACCATATCTCCTATTATATTTTGAATTTTTGAATGTGGTCAAGTCCTAGAGTTAGATCTATGAGTTACCTAACTAATCCAAGTGGAATTACTGGAAAAGGTGTTGTAGATTTTTGTGTGGACTGATTTTAGCAAAGGAGGTCAAAGCTGTAAATTTTGAAAATGCTACTGCCCAGAAACTTTAAGGGACTGTTTCGGCCACTTAAATTATGAGAAAAATTCTGGCCTTTTGGGACATGAAGGTATATGGTATAAAGTACCTCCTGTCCAAAAATGAGCTCATTCGACTTAAAATGAGCAAGTTATGACTATTTCAATATTTAGGTTTTTAAATGAAAAAACGCTATAACCGTAGAGTTCTATAACTCCGATGACCATGAAATTTAAACTAGAAGCTCACGTTAACATGTGTAAGGTCCTGCCAAGATTTGGGAATTTTGGAGTTAAACTTGAGGTAGCTAATTTCTTAAAAATTAATTAGAAATTGATTTTTAAAAATAGTAAATGAATTTTAAAATTCTGAGAAAATATATTTTCATTATGGGACTATATTATGCTAAATTCCAGAAAAGAAATATTTTGGGACTGATTTGGTATTTTCATGAAAATAGTTTAATTCTGAACATATGAGTTAAATATGTTATGTGAAATAACAAAGTTGAAAATATGATTTTATGGCTAGAGAATCCTATATAGAGTATATGCATATTTTTTGATGAGGATTTGATAATTGGTGATGATATTTTATGAGTATGGCATTTTGAATGATTTAATGCATTATATGGTAAAAAGCGTAAACAATTAAGATAAATTGTTTATAAATTTAAGAAATGATTAAAATATTGTTATAATATTAATGATATTAGATTATGAGATTATTAAGTGATTGATAACATGGGGATATTCTTGAATCCTGGATAAATTATATTATAAATGTTTAATATTTATCCTTTATCTCATTTGATTGATTCTTTATATCATTATCCTCACGCTTATATTATGTTGAAAGTCATTTGTGGCACCAGATGGTGCATAGATGGACTTGGTATGATTATGACCGAGGATTGTTTTGGTATAATCATAATAGTAATTGAAAACACAATTATCTTTGGTAGTAGTGCATGGATAATTTGTGGTCGTGATACTAATGAATACACGATTATCTTTTGTAGTAGTGCATGGATAATTTGTGGTCGTGATACTAATGAATACACAATTATCTTTGGCCAGTAGTGCATGGATAATTTGTGGTCGTGATACTAATGAATACTACGATTATCTTTTGTATGCGTGCATGGATAATTTTATGGTCGTGATCTTAATGAATACACAATTATCTTTGGTAGTAGTGTATGGATAATTTGTGGTCGTGATACTAATGAATACACGATTATCTTTGGTAGTAGTGCATGGATAATTTGTGGTCGTAATCTTAATGAATACACTATTATCTTTGGTAGTAGTGCATGGATAATTAAGTGGTCGTGATACTAATGAATATCCTTGGCTTTGTAGTGCGGGGATGATTCGATGATATGGATTAATTATTGAAATTTGAGTCTCAAAGATGAAATATTAATTCATGGATGTGGTAAAAAATCATCTTTGGAGTAGTGCATTGATAGACTTGGTATGATTATGACCACGGATTATTCGGTATAATCATGGCCGTAATTGAAAACACGAATATCCTTAGCGATGAGTGCATGGATAATTCATGGTTGTGATACTTATTAAGCTAAGTCTCGATATTATTGGTTTTACTGATTATATATCTTTGGCACATAGTGCAAAGATGAATTGTTAATAAATATCTTTGGCTCAGGTGCAAAGATGAATTGTTAATGAATATCTTTGGGGCGGATTGCAAAAGATAAACTTAATATTTTCAACGATAAAGGTATTCAAGGTATCCTCACCTCTTTATCATATCGGTCGTGCACCCTAATTTGAGGGCGAAATTCCATAAGGAGGGGAGATTGTGAGACCCAGTTTTTATCAATAAAGATTTAAATTTTGATGAAATAATTTTTAATATTATGGTGTGAATTTGAGATAATATTATAGTTGTGGGTAGTATTTATAAATTTTGCAAAGTATCAAGTGGTTATATTATATTCGATTGGTGGGGAATATTAGGTTTAGCGAGGAATATTAAATACAACGGCTCAATCATTGGTGGACCCCACAACGAAATTATTGTTTTGATTGAGAAAACGACAAAAATATTTTATTGAAATAACGGCGGAAGTTTTACTGGTAGTTCTTGTTGAACTACTTTCGGTAGTAAAAAAAGCGATGTAATAAGTGTGGTTGTATAGTAGCACACGGTATTGATTATTGATGCTTATGTGAGAAGTCACTCGGTTTGATTCCATTATTGTCGATTAATAATATGAATTATTATAGCGATAATGACGTTTTGTTTTATTAAGTATTATTAACGTAATAAAAGCGAAACATCTTTTTATATAAAATAGAATACTTTATTAAAGTTATTACATAAATAGAATATATTATATTTTATTATGCATAGTGTTGCATAGTGTTTTTTTCATAGTATTTTGCATAGTATTGCATAGTGTTTGCATAGTAAAATGTTTTTATATAAATAGAATATATTATATTTTATTTAAAAGATTTTTCTTTAAATATGGATCGTCGATTAAAAGTAAATCAATCTGGACTGTTCATGGATTAATTCTTATGCATTCCATTTTCCTATAAATAGAAGCTCGTTCCTTCATTATTTTCTTACAATTCATTGAAACTACAGAGAGAAATTATAGAAAAGAAGCTATAGAGAAAATTATAGAAAGAAGAAGAGTATACTCGCTACTTCACTACTTCTATATTCAGTTCTTTTTACGGTAATGGGTGTTATGTTCTTTCTTCTTGAAGAGAACTTACATTATTCCATTCATTATTATTACATTGGAATAACTTTTGTAAAAGTGGCATACCTATACATAACTTTGTATCTGCATACGTACCTATACTTGGTGAAATCCTTATGTTATTCCATTGCTTATTATTCTGTTGGAATAACTTTATATGCCTGTGATTTTACCTATACTTGGTGACATTCTTTATTATTACATTTGGAACATCCATGCATGTGTTTTACACCTGACAGGTTAAAATTTTTATTATTCTGTTGGAACATCCATGCATGTGTTTTACACCGGACTGGTTCCGTCTTTATCATTCTGTTGAATATCCTGTCATGTGTTTTTTCACGGATCGGTTCCATCTTTATTATTATTTGGAACATCATTGAATTTCACTGACTTTGGTTCGTTATTATTATTACATTGGAATAACTTTAACATCTGCAACCGCATGCATGGTGATTTCTTTTGTTATTCCATTCTTTATTATACTCGGTTGTTAAAACTTTGACTTCTATACTCCATGAAATTAGTAGAATATCCTTGATATTTGCGTTTCATCCATATCTTCTCATGGAAATATTCTTCCGATCATTCTTGAATTTTACTCTACTGAAGCGATATCATGTTAACAATTTGGGCGTTAATAATTCATGGATTAAATAATTCTTGAACTTGTTTTATTGAATTATTATGTCATTGTCATCATCCTCATGTTATATTATGTTATCTTTGGCTTACGTGCGTAGATGAACTTAGTATGATTATGACGGGATCATTCGGTATAATCATGACTTGATATAAATGATGTGACAAAAGTCCTCGGTGGCACCGTAATGCGATGATGGATAGTTTTTGGTATGATTATGACCGGGGGTGATTCGGTATAGTCATGACCATTGATAATTTGATGAAAATCCTTGGCTAGTAGTGCGGGGATGATTAGATGTGGTGGTTTATTTATTAAATTCGAGTCTCGTGATAAAAATTGATGAAAACCTTTTAAAACCTAAAAGATAGTAGACTTTATTCTCTACTTGACTCTTTTAATGGATTGCTAATTCAATTGCAGATAAACTGTTGTCTATTGTATTTTATCGGTTTAACAACTGTTGAAGGCTAATGATAATTTATTACGCATTATCTTAGTCATAATATTTCTTATTGGGCTAGTTGAGCTCACCCTTTCTTTCATTGTTCTCTTGAGAAATGAGAACATATTTGGAGACAGTCGAGGAGCGAAGTAATGGTCCGAGAGGATAGCATTAGTAGTCCTCACTATTACGTGAAATAGTGTGATAATAGTTGTAATGAGGACTCCTTTTGAGTTTGTATAATATCTAGTAGACAATATTTGTATTCAAACTCACGATTTATATCGTATTGTACCACTGCAGTTAGGTTAGTAAGTTGTATTTGAATTTATGTACCATGTAAGTGGCGACCAAGATGGGTGGCGTATACTTAATTTTGAAGCGTCGCGGTTGGTATCGAGCTTAGGGATATGATCCTGGCTAAGATGTGAGATAAGAACTAGGAGGGAGGCAGGAAATTCCTTCGTTAGTATGACCTACCTAAGTTTATTTGGTATTTAATTGGTCGGTCGAGTATATAGGGATAATATGTTGCATGTTAATTAACCCTTGTTTTGTGGCGGTGTTTGTATTTAGATGTTGTGAATAGGGCTAAGTTATTGGAGCACATGCGATAATTGAGTCATTTCTCAACCAAAAGGTAACGACCAACAACACGATAATAATCATCTGGCCGTGGCATAACGACCATGAAACAATGATGACCATCGTGGGAGAAATTATCATGCTAAGAATGGTAACCACTTGATTGGTAATCATGGCCGAATATAATAGAAGTGGAAATTTCAAGAAGAAGGTCATTTAGCTCGATTTTGTCGTGCACCAAAGTCAAGTCCAATTTGGGACGGTGGCACCAAAGGCGGATCTGGATAAAACAAAGTCGGTGGTTTCATGAAGAAGCGTTTTCGACTTCTTAAAAGCAAGTGACTCGACGAAGTTAGCACAGGTTAGTTAATTATAAATTCTTGCGAAGTCTATACCTTATAAGATCTGGGTTCTACCCGTTTCTTTATCTCGCTTGCTTTGCGTTCAACATTTAAATTTGACTCAGGAGAAGTTAAACTTTAACTTATTAGTTGAAACTTCGTTGGGAGAAACCTTCGTTACCTCCTTTGTTTATTAATCTTGTTGTTTCAAATAAACACTTTCACGTTACTGTCGATATTATCTCTTTGAAAATATTTGCCTTTGATGGTATTTTAGGAATCAATTGGTTAACTTCTCATCATTCTTTTAAATGAGGTTGTTAGCTTTTATATTCATAACCAAACTACTAAAAAATCAATTATTGTCATATCAAAGCCATAAGTAAAAGAGCCCCGAACCTTTTCGTTGTTGACTTCCTTGTGTGGAATGCTGCACGAAAGCCGGACTTTACTATAAGCGACGTCGTGATTGAAGATGGCAAGTTGATAGGTATCGTTGTGAGTCTTTATCCAAGTTAAGGATAGAAGTCGCGATTGGTATTAATGTGACGTCTTATCCAAGTCTTGGATGAAAGTATGATTTTGAATGATATTTCTATCATTAATAAATTTCTTGGCGTATTCTTGAAGACTTCTTAGCCTACCTAGGCGTGAAATCGAATTTTGTATTGACCCGGTACAAAACCCATTTCTTAAACCCTCGAATATTTCTTCACTAAAAGGATCATTTCGTGGTTGATGATGAAAGTCATAATAAAAGCATTGGACTAATGAAAATCATGGGTATTATTGGTATTAGTAAGTTTTATGATGAGTTATGTTGGTTAGGTATGTAAAAACATGAAAGTTTCTTAAAAATCACAAAGAGTTGAAAATCAGATTTTGGTGAAAAAGCGTAACATGAAATTCAATTGACCATATCTCCTATTATATTTTGAATTTTTGAATGTGGTCAAGTCCTAGAGTTAGATCTATGAGTTACCTAACTAATCCAAGTGGAATTACTGGAAAAGGTGTTGTAGATTTTTGTGTGGACTGATTTTTTAAAGGAGGTCAAAGCTGTAAATTTCAAAATGCTACTGCCCAGAAACTTTAAGGGACTGTTTTCGGCCATTAAATTATGAGAAAAATTCTGGCCTTTTGGGACATGAAGGTATATGGTATAAAGTACCTCCTGTCCAAAAATGAGCTCATTACGACTTAAAATGAGCAAGTTATGACTATTTCAATATTTAGGTTTTTAAAATGACGCTATAACTTGAGTTCTATAACTCAGGTGACCATGAAATTTAAACTAGAAGCTCACGTTAACATGTGTGTGAGTCCTGCCAAGATTTGGGAATTTTTGGAGTTAAACTTGAGGTAGCTAATTTCTTAAAGAATTAATTAGAAATTGATTTTTGAAAATAGTAAATGAATTTTAAAATTCGAGAAAATATATTTTCATTATGGGACTATATTATGCTAAATTCCAGAAAAGAAATATTTTTGGGACTGATTTGGTATTTTCATGAAAATAGTTTAATTCTGAACATATGAGTTAAATATGTTATGTGAAGTAACAAAGTTGAAAATATGATTTTATGGCTAGAATCCTATATAGAGTATATATGCATATTTTTGATGAGGATTTGATAATTGGTGATGATATTTTATGAGTATGGCATTTTGAATGATTTAATGCATTATATGGTAAAGCGTAAACAATTAAGATAAATTGTTTATAAATTTAAAAATGATTAAAATATTGTTATAATATTAATGATATTAGATTATGAAGATTATTAAGTGATTGATAACATGGGGATATTCTTGAATCTGGATAAATTATATTATAAATGTTTAATATTTATCCTTTATCTCATTTGATTGATTCTTTTATATCATTATCCTCATGCTTATATATTATGTTGAAAGTCGTTTGTGGCTTTGTATAATGCATAGATGGACTTGGTATGATTATGACGAGTTGTTAGGGTATAATCATAACCCGTAATTAAAACACAATTATCTTTGGTAAGTATTTAGTGCATGGTAATGGATAATTTGTGGTCGGTAGTAGTTGATAATTAGTAATGAATACAGTATCTTTTGCGTAGTGCATGGATAATTTATGGTCGGTGATCTTAATGAATACACAATTATCTTTGGCCGTAGTGCATGGATAATTTGTGGTGTGAATAAATCTTAATGAATACTGCGATTATCTTTAGTAGTAGTGCATGGATAATGGATAATTTATGGTCGTGATCTTAATGAATACACATTATCTTTGGTAGTAGGTGCATGGATAATTTGTGGTGGTAATACTTAATGAATACCACGATTATCTTTGGTAGTAGTAGTCGTGGATAATTTGTGGTGTCTATATCTTAATGAATACCACGATTATCTTTGGTAGTAGTGCAGTGGATAATTCAATGGTGATAATGTGATACTAATGAATATCCTTGGCACATAGATGCGGGGATGATTCGATGATATGGATTAATTATTGAAATTTGAGTCTCCGTGATGAAATATTAATTCATGGATGTGGTAAAAAGTCGTCTTTGGTAGTAGTGCATTGATAGACTTGGTATGATTATGACCACGGATTATTCGGGTATAATCATGGCCGTAATTGAAAACACGAATATCCTTGGCGATGGTGCATGGATAATTCATGGTTGTGAATCTTATTAAAGCTAAGTCTCGGTATTATTGGTTTCTGATTTATATATCTTTGGCACATGATGCAAAGATGAATTGTTAATAAATATCTTTGGCAGATGCGAAGATGAATTGTTAATGAATATCTTTGGTAGGATTGCAAAGATAAACTTAATATTTTCAACGATAAAAGGTATTCAAAGTATCCTCACCTCTTTATCATATCGCAGTGCGTACCCAAATTTGATGAAATTCCATAAGGAGGGGAGATTGTGAGACCCAGTTTTTATCGATAAAGATTTAAATTTTGACGAAATAATTTTAATATTATGGTGTGAATTTGAGATAATATTATAGTTGTGGGTAGTATTTATAAATTTTGCAAAGTATGCAGTGGTTATATTATATTATTGATTGGTGAGGAATATTCGGTTTAGCGGGGAATATTAGTCATACAATGGCTCAATCATTGGTGGACCCTGCAGAATTATTGTCGGATTGAAAAAAGCAACAAAATATTTTATTGAAATAACGGCGGAAGTTTTACTGGTTAGTTCTTTGTTGAACTACTCGGTAGTAAAAATGCGATAATAAGTGTGGTTGTATAGTAGCTTACGGTATTGATTATTGATGCTTATGTGAGAAGTCACTTTCGGTTTGATTCCATTATTGTCGATTAATAATATGAATTATTATAAGCGATAATGGCGTTTTATTTTATTAGAGTATTATTAGCGTAATAAAGCGAAACATCTTTTATATAAAATAGAATACTTTATTAAAGTTATTACATAAATAGAATATATTATATTTTATTATGCATAGTGTTGCGTAGTGTTTTGCGTAGTATTTTGCATAGTATTGCATAGTGTTTGCATAGTAAAAATGTTTTTATATAAATAGAATATATTATATTTTATTTAAAAGATTTTTCTTTAAATATGGATAGTCAGTTAAAAGTAAATCAATCTGGGCCGTTCATGGATTAATTCTTATGCATTCCATTTTCTATAAATAGAAAGCTCATTTCCTTCATTATTTTCTTACGAATTCATTGAAACTCTAGAGAGAGAAATTATAGAAAGAAGCTATAGAGAAAATTATAGAAAGAAGAAAGAGTATTACCGCTACTTTTCCTTCTATATTCGGTTCTTTTTACGGTAATGGTGTTATTCTTTCTTCTTGAAGAACTTACATTATTCCATTCATTATTACATTGGAATAACTTTGTAAAAGTGGCATACCTATCACATAACTTTGTATCTGGCGTACCTATACTTGGTGAAATCTTATATTATTCCATTGCTTATTATTACATTGGAATAACTTTGTATGTCATGATTTACCTATACTTGGTGACATTCTTACATTATTACATTGGAACATCACATGCATGTGTTTTTGCAGGACTGGTTAAATTTTATTAATACTGTTGGAACATCACATGCGTGTGTTTTACGGACTGGTTAAAATCTTTATCGTTACATTGGAATATCTATCATGTGTTTTACGGATGCAGTTCCATCTTTATTATTACATTGGAACATCACAACCGGTGTAATTTCACGACACAGTTAAAATTATTATTATTACATTGGAATAACTTTTGTCTATCTTGAATCTTTTAGCATGCATGGTGATTTCTTTTGTTATTCCATTCTTTATTATACTGGAGTTGGTTAAAACTTTGACTTATACTCCATGAAATTAGTAGAATATCCTTGATATTTGCGTTTCATCGATATCTTCTCATGGAAATAATCTTACGATCATTCTTGAATTTTACTCTACTGAAAGATTATCATGTTGACAATTTGGGCGTTAATAATTCATGGATTAAATAATTCTTGAACTTGTTTTATTGAATTACTATGTCATTGTCATCATCCTCGTATTATATTATGTTATCTTTTAGGCTTACGTGCGTAGATGAACTTAGTATGATTATGACCGAGGATCATTCGGTATAATCATGACTTGATATAAATGATGTGACAAAAAGTCCTCGGTGGCACATAATGCGATGATGGATAGTTTTTGGTATGATTATGTTTTCTAGCGTAATAACGACATAACTCGTCGTAAAACTTACTAATACCTCGTATACCCATAATTTTCATTAGTCGATAACTTTTATTATGACTTTCATCATAAACCACGTCATTAATCATTTTAGTTGAAGAAATATTTGAGGTTTAAGAAATGGGTTTTTATGCGGTCAATCGATACAAGAAATTTGATTTCCTTGGCTCTAGGGTAGGCTAGAAAATCTTCAAGAATCGTCGAGAAATTTATTAATGATATCATTCAAAGCATTACTCTCATCGAGACTTGGATAGTACATCACATTGATACCAGTGTGACTTCTATCCATTGCTAGATAGCACCTCACAATGATACCTATAAACTCGCCATTTTCATTCACGATGTTGCTTCTGAAGAAAGTAAAGCGGTGCATTCCACCTGAAGGAAGTCGACATCGAAGGTTCGGGGCTCTTTATTTATGGCTTGATATAGCGATGTGATTAACTTTAGGGGTTTGGTTACTTTGAATTCATATAACGGAGTTGGTTATGAATATAAAAAGCTAACAACCTTCTGAAAAGCATGATGATTAGGCAACGATTGATTCTAAAAATCACGTCAAAGGCAAGTATTTTCAAAAGATAAGATCGACGGATAACGTGAAAATGTTTATTTGAAACAACAAAGATTAATAAATAATGGAGGTAATGAAGGTTTCTCCCAATGAAGTTTCAATAGATAAATCAAAGTCTAAATTTTTTTTTTTTGGAGTCAAATTTAAACATTGAACACAACTAGGTAGAATAAAAGAGTGGGGTAGAACTTGTATTGAATAAAGTATAGACTTATGATAATTAATTTACGTAATAATAACTTAGTTCGGTTTCTCGTAAACGCTCTCGCTTAAATTCACAAGGTTTGACTTTCTTATAGGGTTTATTCCACCGCTTAAATGCTTCTTCATTCACGATCCATGATTTGAATCATTATTCTCGATCCATATCGAATTAGCGGGTTGGCTAAGCATGCGCGAGGTAATTAAAATTCGATGTTAAATCTCCAATTCTTATCCAAGAAAGCAAAGTCCATTTCATCTATTTTGGCTTTATTGGATCGGACGTCTTTTCTACACTATCAGCGCGTTTGCGACTTTTACTTATACATCGTCTTTATTCTCCTTAGATTGATTTGTTTTCTTAACTTTTAGGCGATCTTTGATTTTTAAATTCTCGATTCCAACTTTAATATCTTACACTTTGGCGTGATTTTTGTTAGAGCATCACATATCGGATGTAACCCAATTTTGAATTGTTGTATCCCTTTGTTCCACGAGATTTGGATTCTTGACTGTTCTTCTTAGCTCACGAACACGATTTTGTAATTCTAAGTTTTGATCATAAATTTCTTCCTAACCAATTCTCCCCCGAGGTTTCTCTTCTTCTCTTCTTTCTCACTTTAGAATTTGCTACCTCTGCTGACTAGCTTTCGATGCCAACAATTAGTTCTTCATTCGTTCTACGTGGATATCTAAATTTGTTCACAAATAAACCTTTGCATTAACACGATTAGTGATTAAAGGTGTACTTGTGATCACATTCACTCCATTGTGAATATTTTCAGTTGCCATTTCAAACAACGCTTACAACGAGGGTTAATTAATATATCGAATATTATCCCTATATACGTGAGCCGATTAAATACCAAATAAACTTAGGTAGGTCATCTTAGCGAAGAATTTCCGTCTCTCCTCCTAGTTCTTATCTCACATCTTGGCAGGATCGTATCCTAAGCTCGATACAGCATTTGCGGCCCCCAAAATTAGGTATCGTCACCCATCTTGGTTCATGCCACTTCGTAGTACATAAATTCAAATCTGACTTACTAATATAAGCTGTAGGTATGCAATCGACATAAAGCGTGAGTTTGAATCTGAATTTTATACACTAGATATTATACAAACTCGAAAAGGTCCTCATTACAACTATTATCACACTTATTTCACGAATAGTGAGGACTACTAATCTTATCCTCTGGACCATTACTCCGTTCCCAAGGCTCGTCCCGGCTATGTTCTCATTTACGAAGAAACGCGGTGAAAGAAAGGGTGAGCTCGACTAGCCCGATGAAAAATATTATGACTAAGATAATGCAGAATAAATTATCATTAGCCTTCAACAGATGTTAAGCGATAAAATACAATAGACAACCAGGTTTAAGCTGCTTGCGGAATATGATCCATTAAAAAAGTCAGTAGAGAATAAAATCTGCACTATCTTTTAGGTTTAAAAGGTTTTCATCGATTTTTATCGGCGAGACTCGACAATAAATAAACCACCATCTAATCATCCACATACCACGGTCGAGGATTTTCATCAAATTATCGATAGTGGCGTGACTATCTTAGAATCACCCACAATCATAATCGTACCAAAACTATCCATCATTTGCATTCACAGAATTTGAGGACTTTTGTCATCATTTATATCAAGTCATGATTATCTACCGAATGATCCACAGGTCATAATCATACTAAGTTCATCTATGCCGCGTAAGCGAAGATAACATAATATAACATGAGGATGATGACAATGACATAGTAATTCAATAAAACAAGTTCAAGAATTATTTAATCCATGAATTATTAACGTCCAAATTGTCGACGTGATCTTGTTTAGTGAGTAAAATTCAAGAATGATCGGAAGAATATTTCCATGAAAAGATCTTTGGATGAAGCTATAAATATCGAGGATATTCTACTAATTTCATGGAGTATAGAAATTAAGTTTTAACCAATTGGGTATAATAAAGAATGGAATAACAAAAGAAATCACCGTAAATGCGGTGCCCGCGCAGGCGGGTTATTCAGCGAATAATAATAACGGAACGGTCGGTGAAATTCACACAAGCGGGATATTCAGCAGAATAATAAAAGATGAAACGGATCCGTTAAAAAAACACGGATAGGATATTCCCGATAGAATGATAAAAAAGGCGGAACGAAGTCCGGTGTAAAACCTGCGAGATAGAGGATGTTCAGCGAGAATAATAAAAGCGGAACCGAATCGGTGTAAAACACCTGAAACCGGGATGTTCAACGAGAATAATAGAAGAATGTCACCAAGTATAGGGTGGCAAGCGTATCTGAGTTATTCAATGAGAATAAATAAGAATGGAATAACAATAGGATTTCACCAAGTATAGGATATCATAGCGTATCACGGGTTATGTATAGGGTATATCCACTTTTACGAGTTATTCAGACGAAATAATAGTGAATGGAATAACGAAGTTCTCTTCGAAGAAGAATAACACCCACTACTGGTAAAGAGCGAATATAGAAGTAGTGAAGTAGCGAGAATACTTCTTGCTTGCTTTACATAATTTTCTATACATAACCTCTCTATAATTCTCTCTAGAGTTTGAATGAATTAAAAAGAAAATAATGAAGGAATGAGCTTATTTATAGGAAAATGAAATGCATAATAACCTAATCACGACGGTCCAGTTGATTTACTTTAATCGGCGGTCCGTATTTAAAGAAAAAATCTTTTAAATAAAATATAATATATTATATTATATAAAACATTTCTTGTATGAAACATTATGCAAAACTTATTACATCTATGCAAAACAATGTATGCACACTATCATAATAAAATATAATATATTACATTTATAGAATAACTTTAATAAAATACATTTTATATAAAAGATATTTACATTTTATTCGTTAATAATACGAATAAAAGCAAAAGCGTCGTTATCATTATAATAATTAAATATTATTAATAAACGATAATGGAATCAAACTGAGGTGACTTCTCATAAGCGTCGATAATCGATCTGGTATTTCTATGTCTGACCACCATTATTCTTTGTACTTTTACTACAGGTAGTTCAGCGATGACTGCAGTAAAACTTAAGCCAGTTATTTCAATAAAATATTTTTATCGTTTTCTCGTCAAATGATAATTACGTTATGGGGTCCATGATTGATTGGTAGTTGTCGAATATTCCTAGCTAATAGGAATATTCCCGGAGCCAATCCCGTGATATAATATAACCACTTGCATACTTTGCAAAATTTATAAATACTACTACAACTATAATATTATCTCAAATTCACACCATAATATTAAAATTATTTAGATAAAATTTAAATCTTTATTGATAAAATCACGGATCTCTGATCTCCCCTCTTATGAATTTAAGCCCTCGAAATTAAGTGCGATACTGTCCAGTATGATAAAGAGATGAGGATACCTTGAATACCTTTATCGTTTGAAAACATTAAATTCATCTTTTGCAATCAGATGAAAGATATTTATTAACAATTCATCTTTATTCTCTTTGAAGATATTTATTAACAATTCATCTTTTGTTACGGGCCAAGATGTAAAACCAATATCTTTGAGACGACTTGATCTTAATATCCATCGACCACGAATTATCCCATTCATGCACTCTTGGCTAAGGATATTACGTGTTTTTCAATCTGATTATGATTATCTGAAACGATCCACGGTCATAATCATACCAGAAGTCCATCTATGCCGTAAGCCACGAGATGACTTTGAGCGCATCCATGAATTAATATTTCATTCTTTGAGACTTCATTTCGATAATTAATCCACATCATCCGAATCATCCACCTTTCTGAGGCGAGGATATTCATTAGTATCACGACCATAAATTATCCATGTACCTCTGGCGAAGATAATTGTGTTTTCAATTCTGATTTATGATTATCACAGAACAATCCACAGTCATAATCATACCAAGTCCATCTATACGTAAGCGCGGATGACTTTGAACACATCCGTGAATTAATATTTCATTCTTTGAAACTTCGAATTTCGATAATTAATCCACATCATCAGATCATCCACCACCTTCTATGGGCCGAGGATATTCATTAGTATCACGACCACAAATTATCCATACACTATCTGACCGAAAGATAATTGTGTTTTCAATTCTGATTATGATTATCTTAAAACAATCCACAGTCATAATCATACCAAGTCCATCTATGCCGTAAGCCGATGACTTTCAGCGTAATATAAACGTGAGGATAATGATATAAAGAATCGATCAAATGAGATAAAGGATAAATATTAAACATTTATAATATAATTTATCCGAGGATTGAAGAATATCCCCGTGTTATCAATCATTAATAATCTCATAATCTAATATCATTAATATTATAACAATATTTTAATCACTTTTAAATTTATAAACAATTTATCTCCGATTGTTTCTGACTTACCATATAATGCATTTAATCATTCAAAATGCCATACTCATAAGATATCATCACGATTATCAAATCCTCATCAAAATATGCATATACTACATATAGGATTCTCTGATCATAAAATCTATTTTCAACTTTATTCTTGGCATAACATATTTAAGCTCGTATGTTAAATAACTAAACTATTTTCATGAAAATACCAAATCAACCCCAAAATATTTCTTTTAAGTTTAGCATAATATAGTCCCATAATGAAAATATATTTTTCTCGAATTTTAAAATTCATTTACTATTTTCAAAATCAATTTCCACTTAATTCCTTAAGAAATTAGCTACCTCAAGTTTAACTCAAAAATTCCCAAATCTTGGCACGACCTTACACATGTTAACGTGAGCTTCGGTTTAAATTTCATGGTCATCAGTTATAGAACTTTCACGGTTATAAGCGTTTTTAAATCGGAAAAACCTAAATATTGAAATAGTCAATAACTTGCTCATTTTAAGTCGAATGAAACTCATTTTTGGACAGGAGGTGCTTTATACCATATACTTTCATGTCCCAAAAGGCCAAAATTTTCTCATAATTTAAGTGGCCGAAACAGTCCTTAAAGTTTCTGGGCAGTAGCATTTTCAAAATTTACAGCTTTGACCTCCTTTCCTAAATCAGTCCACAAAAATCTACAACACCTTTTCCAGTAATTCCACTTAGATTAGTTAGGTAACTCATAGATCTAACTCTAGGACTTGACCACATTCAAAATTCAAAATATAATAGGAGATATGGTCAATTGAATTTCATGTTCGTTTTTTCACCAAAATCTGATTTTTCAACTCTTTGTGATTTCTAAGAAACTTTCATGTTTTCACATAATAACCAACATAACTCATCATAAAACTTACTAATACCTCATATACCCATAATTTTCATTAGTCCAATGCTTTTATTATGACTTTCATCATAAACCACGTAATGCTTTATTCATTTAGTTGAAGAAATATTTGAGGTTTAAGAAATGGGTTTTTATCTTGAGGTCAATCTGAAATTTGATTTCAACGCTCTAGGGTGAGCTAGAAAATCTTCAAGAATCGTCAAGAAATTTATTAATGATATCATTCAAAAGCTGTTACTCTCATCGAGAGACTTGGATAATACATCATTGATACCAATGACTTATCCCTTAACCTCACGAAAGTCCGAATATATAAACTTGATTGCATTCCACTTTGTAGAGGAAATCGACATCGAAGGTTAAGGGGCTCTTTATTTGTAACGATATACTTGGTGATTAACTTTAGGGTTTGGTTACTTTGAATTCATATAACGGGTTGGTTATGAATATAAAAGCTAACAACCTTACAAAACATGATGATTAGTAACGAATTGATTCCTAAAAATCACATCAAAAACAAGTATTTTCAAAAGATAAGATCGGCGAATTAGCGTGAAAATGTTTATTTGAAACAACAAGATTAATAAATAGTGGAGAGTAGTGAAGGTTTCTCTCTAGCGAAGTTTGATAGATAAATCAAGTCTAAATTTTTTTTTTTGAGTCAAATTTAAACATTGAACATGACTAGGTAGAATAAAAAATTGGGTAGAACTTGTATTGAATAAAGTATAGACTTGTGATAATTAATTTACTTACAGTAATAACCCGTTCGGTTTCTCGACAAGCGCTCTTAAGCTTAAATTACAAGGTTTGACTTTACTTGTAAGAGTACATTCCACCCTTAAGTGCTTCTTCCATTCTGATCCATGATTTGAATCATTATTCTCAAATCCATATCGAATTCGGGTTGGCATTGTATGCACGAGGAGTAATTAGAATTCGATGTTAAGTCTCCAATTCTTTGTCCAAGCAGCCGAAGTCATTTCATCTATTTTGGCTTTATTGGATGAGACGTCTTTTCTACACTATCAACGCGTTGTGACTTTTACCCATGCATCGCTATTCTCCTTAGTTCAGGTTTGTTTCTTCTTTAGCGATCTTTGATTTTAAATTCTGATTCCAACTTTAATATCTTACACCTACACCAGACGTGATTTTGTTCGAGCATCACATATCGGGTAACCCAATTTTGAATTATTGTATCCCTTTGTTCCGATGGTTTGCGTTCTTGACATTTGTTCTTCAGCTCCACGAACCGCGATTTTGTAATTCTAAGTTTGATCGTAAATTTCTTCAACCAATTCTCCTCGAGTTCCTCTTCTTCCTCTTCTTCCTCACTTTCCCATTTGCTACCTCTGCAACTAGCTAAAAGATTGCAACAATTAGTTCTTCATTCACTTCGTGGATATCTCTAATTTGTTCCTAAATACGACCTTTACATTAACTTTGATTAGTGATTAAAGGTGTCGAATGATGCATTCACTCCATTGTGAATATTTTTGGTGCCGTTTCGAACTATTTCTTGCCCGCAACCACGAGGTTAATTAATATATCAAATATTATCCTATACTCGACAGACGATTAAATATACGAAATAAACTTAGGTAGGTCGTACTTTAGCGAAAGAATTTCCGTCTCTCCCCTCTAGTTCTTATCTCACATCTTGGCGGGGATCGTTATCCTGGCTCACGATACCAGTATGGCGCCCCCAAAATTAGGTATCGTCACCCATCTTGGGTCGCCACTTCATGGTACATAAATTGAAATACAACTTACTAATATAAGCATGGAGTGTACAATCGACGTAAAGCTGGCGAGTTTGAATACAAATTTTATACACTAGATATTATCTGAACTTCGAAAGGAGGTCCTCTCATTACAACTATTATCACCTTTATTTCACGAGAATAGTGAGGACTAATAATCTTATCCTGCGGACCATTACTCGATTCCCAGGCTAAATCCCGATATATTTCTCATTTCACGAAGAAGCGGTGAAAGAAAAGGTGAGCTCGGCTAGCCCGATAAAATATTATGACTAAGATAATGCGAGAATAAATTATCATTAGGCATTCCAATGATGTTAAGCGATAAAATCTGATGAACACCGGTTTAAGCTGCGGAATAAGCGATCCATTAAAAAAGTCAGTAGAGAATAAAATCTACTTATCTTTTGGGTTTAAAAGGTTTTCATCAATTTTTATCATTTGAGACTCGACAATAAATAAACCACCACATCTAATCATCCACATACCTGCAGTCGAGGATTTTCATCAAATTATCGATAGGTCGTATTATCTTAAGATCACCCACGATCGTAATCGTACCAAAACTATCATCATTTGCATTCTGACAGTGCCTGAGGACTTTTGTCCATCATTTATATCAAGTCGTGATTATCTTAGAATGATCCTGAGTGCGATGTAATCATACTAAGTTCATCTATCACGTAAGCGAAGATAACATAATATAACATGAGGGATGATGACAATAGCATAGTAATTCCGATAAAACAAGTTCGAAATTATTTAATCCATGAATTATTATGCGTCCAAATTATCGACATGATCTTTGTTTGTGAAGTAAAATTCAAAATGATCGAAAGAATATTTCCATGAAAAGAATCTTTGGATGAAGCCTTGAATATCGAGGATATTCTACTAATTTCATGGAGTATAGAAGTCGAAGTTTTAACTTAATGGGTATAATAAAGAATGGAATAACAAAAGAAATCACCGTGCGTAAATTGCTTACGCGCCAGGCGAGTTATTCAACGGAGAATAATAATAACGGAACCGGTCGGGGTGAAATTCACTGCAAGCGGGATATTCAGCAGAATAATAAAGATGAAACGGATCCGGTGTAAAACACGGATAGGATATTCGATAGAATGATAAAAAGGCAGAACAGGTCGGTGTAAAACACCTGACAGGATGTTCAGCGGAGAATAATAAGCGGAACCGGTCCGTTGTAAAACACCGCAGACGAGGATGTTCCAGCAAGAATAATAGAAAGAATATCTGCTTGCAAGTATAGGGTGGCCGCATTATCGAGTTATTCAATGAATAAATAAGAATGGAATAACAATAGGATTTCACCAGTATAGGATATGCAGCATATCTGAGGGTTATGTATAGGGTATGTCACTTTCGAGGTTATTCAGCGAATAATAGTGAATGGAATATGAGAAGTTCTCTTGAAGAAAGAATAACACCCTTACAGTAAAAAATGGCTGAATATAGAAGTAGTGAAGTAGCGAATCTCTTCTTAACTACATAATTTTCTCTACATAGCTTCTCTGTAAACATAATTCTCTCTGCAGAGTTTGATGAATTAAATAAGAAAATAATGAAGGAATGAACTTATTTATAGGAAAATGAAATCGTAGTAACCTAATCCACCGAGCGGTCAGTTGATTTACTTTAATCGGCGATCCCGTATTTAAAGAAAAATCTTTTAAATAAAATATAATATATTATTTATATAAAAACATTTTCTTATGCAAACCTTATCATGAAACACTCTTATACACAAGCAACATGCGTACACTTATCGTAATAAATATAATATATTACATTTATAGAATAACTTTAATAAAATATTCTATTTTATATAAAAAGATGTTTACATTTTATTACGTTAATAATCTGAATAAAACAAAACGTCATTATCATTATAATAATTCGTATTATTAATCGATGATAATGGAATCAAAAAGTAGGTGACTTCTCACATAAGCATCGATAATCAATCACAGGTATTGCTCTTGTCAACCACCATATTCTTTACTTTTTTCTACAGAGAGTAGTTCAAGCATTAACCACGGTAAAACTTCCATAGTTATTTCGATAAAATATTTTTGTCGTTTTCTCGATCAAACAATAATTTTTGTTATAGGGTCCACTGATGATTGGTAGTTGTATGAATATTCCTGTAAGCAGCAAAGCAGATATTTCTGGTGATCCGAATATAATATAACCAACTGCGTACTTTTGAAATTTATAAATCACCTGATTTATAATATTATCTCAAATTCACACATAATATTAAAATTATTTCGATAAAATTTAAATCTTTATTGATAAAATCTGAGTCTCATGATAAATAATTAATATTATATTTAATTTTATATAATTAATTTTTTAATTTTATGTAGCCTTTAAAATTAAGTATCATCACCATCTTGGGTAGTCTGATATACATGATGCAATTTAAATCTGACTTCTTAATATAAGCTGTGGTGTACAATCTGACATAAAGCTGTGAGTTTGAATACAAATATTGTCTACTAGATATTATACAAACTCGAAAGGTCACTCATTACAATTATTATCACCTTATTTCCGCGAATAGTGAGGACTCTAATCTTATCCTCTGAACCATTTACTCTAGTTGCAGGCTACGTCTGAATTTATATTCTCATTTCTGAAGAGCAGGTGAAAGAAGAAATTGAGCTCAACTAGCTCGATGAAATATTATGACTAAGATAATGCGAGAATAAATTATCATTAGCTTCTGTGATATTAAGCGATAAAATATAATGAACATCGAGTTTAACTACGGTGAACAATGATCCATTAAAAAATTGAGTGAAAATAAAATCTACTATCTTTTATGATTTAAAGGTTTTCATCAACATAACATGTGGTGAGACTCGAACTTTAATAAATATTCACATCCTTGAATCACCCTGTACTTACGGCGAGGATATTCTTTAATATCGCGACCCACGATTTTCATATTGCTACGTGCGAGAATATTTGTGTATTCATTAATAGTCGTGATCATACTTGACAAGCGTCCATCAATACTCTACGGACCCGCTGAGGATTTACCATCATTTTGTAACATTACGATTAAGATTACCATAGAATAGACTCACGGTGCGTAATCATACGAGAGTCATCCCCATGCTTCTGAATAGACACGAGATGACTTTCAGCGTAATATAAACATGAGGATGATGACAATGATATAAAGAATTCAATAAAACAAGTTCAAGAATTAATTTATCTAGGAACCAATAACATCAATCAACGTGATCTTTGCTTTTGTAGAGTAAATTAAAGAATCTTTGAGAAGAATATTTCAGTGAAAGGATCTTTGGATGAGCCCACGGAATGCTCGAGGATATTCCACTAATTTCATGGAGTATAGAAATCAAAGTTTTAACCAATGAGTATAATAAAGAATGGAATAACAAAAGAAATCACCATGCATCGATAGACCATACGGGCGAGTTATTCAACAGAATAATAAATAGCGGAACGGTTAGAAGCGTAAAAGCCTTGACGGCGAGGATATTCAGCAGAATAATAAAGAATGGAACCCGAATTAGGCGTAAAACACCTGAACGAGGATGTTCCAGCGGAATAATAATAAAAGCGGAACCGAATTAGATTAGCAAACTACCTGAACAAGATGTTCGATAGAATAATAATAAAAGCGGAACCGGTCGGTGTAAAACACCTGACGGAGTGTGGCGTCCCCGAAATAGGTCCATTCCATCCGACCCATTACAGGTACGCCCGAAATACATGATGCGGAAATAACTACAACTTTATTAATGACAACATAAAGCTGTAAGTTTAAATACGAGATATTGCCATCTAGACAATATCCACCGCAAATTAATCCCATCATAATTATTGATACATTATTTTACAAAATGGTGAGGACTACTAAACACTCTCTCTGAGAACCTTCATTCCATTACCCAGGCTAGTACTGCATTACATTCTCGCCTCTGAGAAGAAAAATGGAACAACAAGGAAAGGGTGAGCTCAACTAGCCCGATAAAGAATATTATGACTAAGATAATGCTCTGACAAATTATCGTTAGTCTTGACGAGGGAAAAATCTAATAAAATCTGATGAAATGACAAATTTTAAATCAATATTATGATGAGAAATAATAATTCATTAGAAGAGTTAAGTAGAGAATGCAAACTACTATCTTACATATATGAATTTAAAAGTTCATCGTCGATATTTTATCCACTGTAACATCAATCGATATATATGGAATCAAATATTCATCTTTTCGCTCTGAGGCGAAAGATATTCATCGATTAGTCGTGTTATTCATCCCCTAAACACTGTTCATCTTTGCACTACTGACGAAAGATATTCTTGAAAAATAATTCATCTTTACTACGGGCCCGAAGATATTCCATCTATCATCATTTAAAGGGCGAAGATGATGAAAATATTTTTAAAAAGCGAATCCGGTGAAACAAAATGTGAAATTAAGGATTAAGGTTAAGTGCTTTGTTTTATCCATCAAAAATACCTCAAAAATAATCATAGGGGTTGTAAAATTGAAGAATGATCAAAACATGGATACAATGAAAGCTAGTATCCAGAATAGATATTTTACAAACGAAAGAAAATTTTCATTTTCGATTGAATAGTCTAGTGATAAATCGTGAATAGTCTTTGAGTATCGTGAATAAAAATAACTTTCAGACACCAAAATAGAAATTCCACAAAAAAATATCTTCACGCTTCATGAATAGTACTGCGTGAATAGTAACTTCATGAATAGTAACTTCGTGAATAGTAACTAAATGAATAGTATTTCTAAGCGAATAAGTAACCCAAGGCATGAAAAAGTTCAATTTGATAAAAAATTCAACAATATTTATTTGTAATGATATTGAAGAAATAATATCATTTGAGAAAGAAAATAACATCCACTACTTGAAAGGCAGTACTTACAGTTGAAACAGGATATAGGCTATGACTTGAACTTTGCAAGTATATCAACACTCAAAGTATACTCACAGAATACGCTCAAAATATCGAGAGAAATAGAGAAAACTTGGGTTTACGGTATGATTTTCGAATTCAACCTAAGCTCCTATTTATAGGAAAATCTTAGAACACAAAGTAGAAAATTGAATATAATAATATTATTTATAAACAAAATTCCTTAGCCACCTTTGAAATCTGATTTGACCATAGCTTACATGTTAAATGAGGTTCACAAAACTCACCAAAAATGTTTTCTCCAAAATAATTAATTAAACTCCCAAAATCGATTATTTGAACTCAAAACTTGATAATTAATAAATAGCCTTTTATCGGAAAATTCGAATCTCGCGAGTTTTATAGGAAATTCAATTCTTTTCAACTTTGGAAGAAAATTTTCCAAATTCGAAACATAAATTATTAAAAATCCACAAGCAGTCAATTTCTGACTATCAAACAAATTTGATCGATAATTGTGTCCCATAACACACAAAATATGTGTTAAACATTTAATGCCACAAAAAATACTCTTCCTCTCATATACTCCTTATATCCCATTCATTATAAAAATATCACTGCGTTAATATATTATTAAAATAATATATTTAAATGAGATATTTTATCAGAAAATGATAAAATATTAATTTCAACAATTGTCATTTAAAAATTTTCTCCATATATCCACATAAAATGATATTTTCCTCATCATATAAATCGATAATTAATTATTCATAAATAATATTACAAGATCACATCATTGTGATCAGACGATTTCCGGGAAGAGGAGCTTTTTCGATAAAATTTCTCACTTCTTGGCAGCATGATTAGGTGACCGAAACCTCTCCTTAGAGCGAACTTTCTAGACATTGCCAATAATGTTATCCAATAATATTATTGAGATAATATGAATTATTAGCCGATAATAAAAATCTTCGTGTAATGTGATTATTGAAACAACGATAATATAAAATATCAATATGACAATTATTGAATCGATAAAATAAAATATTGAGCAGTAATTACGATAGCAATTATTGAGTAGTGCCTTACTTACGTAGAATCGATAATTGGTGCAATCTGGTATACCTCTTTTCGTTATGCGGCGTATTAGTGTGTTTTAACCATAGGGTATTCCAGCATATTAGCGATAACAACTCTCATGGTTATTTATAAACAACTTATATTTATCGTTTTCTTCATCCAATAAACTTTCCAGTTATGGGGCCCACAAAAAGGAGCTGGCTTGCGTCACGAATATTCCCACAGCGGTGCAATATTCCACGACCGACGAATATTCTCAAACGATAATGAATATTTTATAACCACTTTAACTTCATTGAAATATTTGCGTATTTTACCCATGTATCGCATTAATCAAATCGACCCTTATTGTTTCAAAATAATAAATAGAAAAATAAATTTCATTTATTAATAATTTGAGGTCTTACAACCTCCCTCCTCCATGAAATTTAAATCCTCGAAATTGGCGTGCGATACAAATAGTATTTGAAAAGATGAAATACCTGCTTTTATTTACATTTCCAACTCCGGTCGTTTCCTGCATAAGCGTGGTTTCTCCATGAAACTTTAACTTGTGGTATAACCTGCGTTCATGGGACATATTCTTTCTATCCAAGATCTTGGCGGTACACTCCTCGTCACGTTAAAGTCTTAATTTATCTCACGATCGGTTCTAACTTCGATGGCGTGGTTGAGATTAGATCCACATATTCACTTAACATCGATACGTGAAAAGCGTTATGAACCGCGTCGTGCTTGGCGGTAAAATAATAGAGGTCTATAGGCCACGGTTTCTATTCGATCAAAATTTCAAATGGATTACTAAATCGAGAAGTTTGAACTTTCCTCGCCTCATCTTGAATTCTCGCTTTTAAAATATGAACTTTTGCACCTCCGCCTTCTTCAAATTTATCGGCCGGGTGTGTGGCAGAGCGACTTTAACTTTATCGATTAAAATCGATTATACTAAGTATATCATCACGTGGTTACCTAAGTTTTTCATCTCCGTCTCTATTATTTGTAAATTATCTGAAATTAGTCTTTAAGCGATATCGTACTTTCGTGCTTGTATCGATCTTACCTACTCGACCAGACGTCAAGGCTACCACGTTCGCTTTTCGGGGATGGCATAATTGAACATGTATTTTGAAATGAGTCTTCTCTTGAGTTCTTGAGGCTCTTCCCACATTTCTTTGCTCCATTCGAATTTTGTATCTCTACGAGTCGGATCGTTAATGGAATAGCGAATTGAGAATATCCTTCAGCGAATCTCAGATAATAACCAACTAAGCCTGAAAGCTACGTATTAAGATTCTGAACTTAGGTTGTTCTCAATTGTGACTCATATCCCAACCTTGGATAACGCGTTCTGATGACACTGTCGATTTCTTATCGCACCGAATATGGCGTCCCCTACGGAGATGCAAGCGGTACGTTCCTGAGAAGTCACCGGATAAAAGCTCGGTACCAAATTGTATAGTTGAATTTTAACTCCTAAAGTTCAATAGGAGCCATTACGATATGAAGATTTTAGAAATGAGTTTTGTCTTAGGGTTCAAAATCGATAAAATTTAATACTCGATCTTGAGGAGTAAGCGAAATTCTTGAGGGAAATACATCGGAAATTATGAACAACGAAATATACATGGCCCCAAAATAGGTATTCATCACCCGTACGAGTTGTCGATATATGATAGTGCGAAGCAATTCTGACTTTATTATTACTGAGCGATGGCTAGTGAGTTTGAATACAAATATTATCCTACAAAGGCAATATCTATACTCAAATAAATCCTCATCACATTTATTGATACATTATTTTACAAAATGGTGAGGACTACTAAATGAATTCTTTCTAAAACCCTTCATTCCATACCAGAAATTGGTACTCATTGTATTCTGCGCCTCACGAGAAAAATGGAGCAAAAAAGAAAAGGGTGAGCTCATTAGCTTTCGGTAAAGAATATTATGACTAAGATAATATCTGACAAATTATGGTTAGTCTTGACGAGGAAAAATATAATAGAATACGATAGGCAACAAATTTTAAATCAATGTTACGCGGCGAAATAATAATTCATTAGAAGAGTTAAGTAGAGAATCTGAAACTACTATCTTACATGTAGATTTAAAAGTTCATCGTCTATCTTTTATCCTGTAGCAACATCAATCGATATACATACAGAATCAAATATTCATCTTTTGCTACTGGGCCGAAGATATTCATCGATTAGTTATTATTCATTTAAACACATTCATCTTTTTTCTGACACCGAAAGATATGTCGATCGGTCGTATTCATTCATCTTTTTCTTCACGGCGAAGATATTCTTAGAAATCATTCATCTTTTTTACTGGGCCCGAAGATATTCAATAATATCATCATTTAAGGCGAGGATGATGAAAATATTTTTTAAAAGCGAATCGGTGAAACAAAATAGCCAGATTAAGGATTAAGGTTAAGTACTTTGTTTTATCCGTATTCAATGATACCTCAAAAATAATCATAGTGGTGTAAAATTGAGAATGATCAAAACATGGATCTGATCAAAGCTAGTATCGAATAGATATTTTGGACGAAAAGAAAAGAAATTTTATTTTTTAGAAATTGAATAGAATTAGTATCGTGAATAGTCAAGTATCGTGAATAGTAACTCAAACACCAAAAGATAGAAATTCCACAAAAACATCTTCACGCTTAATGAATAGTATTAAGTGAATAGTAACTTTCGTGAATAGTAACTTCGTGAATAGTAACTTGAATAAAACTTGAGCCATGAAAAAAGTTCAGAATTTGATAAAAAGTTCGACCCAATATTTGACATAATGATATTGAAGAAATAATATCATTTTGAGAAAAAATAACATCCACCCCTCGAAAGATTAGTCTTACAGGTGAAACAGGATATAGTGCTGAAGGAACTTTTGCAGATATAGCAATACTCAAAGTATACTCAAAATACTCACAAGAATAAACTCGATAATATAGAGAGAAAACTTGATTTACGGTGTGATTTTCAATTCTAACTAAGCACCTATTTATAGGAAAATACTTAGAACACCAGCAGAAAATTTAATAAAATAATAATATTTCTTAAAAATATTCAAACCCACCTTAGAAATCTGATTTCAGGTCATTTATAACACATGTGCCACTCAATTACAACAAAAACGTTTTCTTACAAAAAATATTTAAACTCCAAAAAATCAATTATTTGAACTTGAACTTGATAATTTATAATAAATAGCCTTTCATCAGAAAATTCGAATCTCTTTCGAGTTTTATAGAATTCAATTCTCTACAACTTTGCGAGAAGAAAGTTTTCCAAATTCAAATAGAAATTGACCGAAATCCACTGAGCAGACGATTTCTGGTATATAATCAAATTTCGGTCGATAAATGGGGTCCGCGAGCATATTTAACATGTTTTAAACATTTATTACAACAAAAATACTCTTCCTCCTAAATTATACTCATATATCCCACATTAGTTGTAAAAATATCACCACTTGTTATTATATAAAATTGAAATAATATATTTAAATGAATTATTTTATCGAGAAAAGATAAAATTTTCGATTTTCAACAATTATCATTTAAACTTTTTTCTCATCTATATCCACATAAAATCAATATTTTCTCATCATATGAATCAATAATTAATTATTCTACAAATAATATTACGAATCGCACGATAATGACAGAGCGGTTCAGGGAAGAGGGGGCTTTCGATAAAATTTCTTCTTCTAAAGCGGCGCTTGATTAGGTATTGAACCTCTCCTTGAAGCGAACTTTCTAGACATTGCCAATAATGTTATCTAATAATATTATTGAGGATAATATGAATTATTAGCGATAATGAAAAATGCGTGTAATGACAATTATTGAAACAACGACTGATATAAAATATCAGCGACGATTATTAACTCGATAAAATAAAATCTTTGAGCGATAATTACGTAACCATTATTGAGTAGTGCCTTTAATAGTGGTAATTAATCGGGTAATAACTCTTTGTTGCGATCTGACGGCAATTATTCTTTCTGTTTTAACCATAGGGTATTCGATAGTGTTACTTGATATGACTCTGTAGAATTATTTTTAAAACAACTTATGTTGTCGTTTCTTCGTCGATAAGCTTTCAGTTATGGGGCCCACACATGGGCATTTTGCTGGCAAATCGTGCGAATATTCCAATAGCGATACGAATATTCCGACCAAAGCAATATTCGTAACAATGATGATATTTTATAACCACACAACATTTTTGAAATATTTGCGTATTTTACCATAGCTTATCCACATTAATCAAATCGACCTTACTATTTCAAAATAATAAATAAAAAATTCCTTTTTATTTAAAAATTTTGGGGTCTTACACCTCCCTCATGAAATTTAAATCCTCGAAATTGGCGTACGATACTGGTGTTTGAAAGGTGAGGATACCTATAACTTTCATTTAGTTTCAATTCGGTCATTTCCTGCATAGCATGATTCCTCCATAAAACTTTAACTTGTGGTATGACCTTTCAACGTGGGGCGTGTCTCCTTCCTATCTAAGATCTTGACGAATTGCCTCCACCATACGTTAAGTCTTGACTATCTAAATGGGTTAACTTCGATACGCGTGGTTGGGTCTTTCACATATTCTGAAATGCGGATATATGAAACACATTATGAACACGAGACATACTCGGATGTGGCAGGAGTATAGGCTACATTTCTACTTTCGGTCGAGAATTTGAAATGGACCACGATAAATGCGTGGATTGAGCTTTCTCTCTTCCCCGAATCTTGTAACTCCTTTCATGGTGGCAACTTCATGACAATCGCAGATCCCTACATTAAATTCCACGTCCTTTCGATGAAGATCCGCGTAACTCTTTTGTCGATCTTGTCAGTTTGTATCGTTAGTCGAATCATTTGGATCTTTTCGGTAGTCATACGTCTGCTTCGGGTCCCAACAATGTTAGCTTACCCTCGTCCAACGTATTGGAGGCGACATTTTACGTCCGTATAAAGCTTGAATGGAGCCACTTTTATACTTGCGATAAGCTGTTGTTGTGGGAGAATTCCACGATGGTAAATACTTATCAACTACCATTGAAGTCTAGGACCACGAGTCTTAATAGATCTTGAAGAGTTTGAATAATCCTCTCACGATTGTCAAAAGTCCAGGTTTGGGGATGGTATCTTTAGAACTAAATCATAAATCCGTGCCCGTAGCTTTTGCAAGCTAACCCAAAATCTGAAGTGAATCTTGGGCCACGATCGAAATATGGATCTGAGCATGCCATACAACCTCACAATCTCATTCACGTCACATCTTAGCAAGGCGTTCGAGGGAATAAGTCTCCGTGTCGGCAAGAAATGAAATGAGAACTTAGTTAATCTATCACAATAACCTTGAATATTGATGCCTTGAAGCCCCAGTAGGAAGACCCAAGTAACAAATCCGTAGTAATGTGTTCCACTTCATTCCGGAATCTCAGTGGTGCCAGCGGACCCTTAGGTACAAAGATGCTCACTTTTACCGTTATTGAAGTTAAACACATCGAGATAAACTTTGATCTCTCTCTTCGTATTGTTCCCGCAAAATGTATGTGAAGATCACGATACATTTAGTACTTCAGGATGGATTACAAATGGCGTATTATTATTCAAATAAGTAATCTTGTAATAAAATTAGTGGTTAGGAACCTGAAATGCAGAGAGTGGACTCGAAGTATTCCTTCTTCCATCGATTCTACTTGCAGGAATATTCTTCTTGTACTTTCTTCTTTGTACGCGTCATTTCCGGATTGGGTGGCAGAAGCGACCTAACTTTTACTATTAAAGTTGGCTCTGTCATTATACTTGACATCATCGCTTTTCGTTCCGCATATGATCTTCTACTGATGGCGTCATTTACCCGTTAAACTTTTGGGGATGGTATTGAATAGTGTGGTGTGAGTCTTTCGATAGCTCGAACCAGCGTCGATTGCCGCGTATTGAGTTCTTTTTGAGTGAAGAAATATTTAAGGCTTTTATGATGCGAATATATCTCCACTTTCTCCCAATATAGATAGTGCCTCCATGTTTTTAAGCAGGCTTATTTGCTGCTGACTCTACAGATCATAAGTAGGATAATTCCTCTCATACTCTTTAAGTTGTCGAGGCGTAAGGTATGACTTTCCCACGTTGCAGAACACATCCTAACCCTTTACACTGAAGCATCGCGTGAATAACAAATCCATAGAACAGGATGGTATTGTTGAAACGATGCGAAAATAAATCTCCTCTTAAGCTCTTGGAAACTTTCTCGCATTCTTGACTCGAATGAATTTTGTATCCTTAGAGTTATTTGAGTTAATGGAGTAGCGATTAAGAAAACCCTTCCGAATCTCCGATAATAACGGTAAGCCCAAAAGCTACGTGCTTGATCACCGAAACTTGGTTGCTCCACTTTGTATTGCTTGATCTTATTGCCGGATCAGCGAGATCTCAAATATTTTGACACCACGTGCCCGAATCTTGCTACTTCCTCGAGCGAACTTCGCATTTCTTCATTTGGCATATAGTTTGGTTTCATGAAGCCTTTAGATGCCGACTTCAAATGGTCTTCATGATCTTGCGACTTTTGGAATATGAGGATGTCAATGAGTAAAATAACGAATTGATCCAAATATTCCTTGAATACTCGGTTCTATCATATCCATGAAAAGGCGAGGAGCATTAGTTAGTCAAGAAAGACATGACTAAAATTCATAATGCCCATCTACAGGGTTACGAAGGCGATCTTTGGAATATCCTCGGTTAATCTTGGTGATGATATCGAGCGAAGATCGATTTTTTGAAAGATTGTGCCCTTGCATTTGGTCGAAACAAGTCATCAATAACGATTGAAGGATACTATTCTTGATGGTGACATGGTTCAATTCCGATAGTCGTCTGAAATCGCGTACTCGATCTGTAACTTTACAAATAAAGCAGGGAGCACGCGAGGAGATGTCTTGGGGCCAGAATGAAGCAGATGTCCAGCATTCTTTGTAGTTGGACCTTTAACTCCTGAAGTTGATAGGAGCCATTCGATATGGGGTTTTCAGAAATGGGCTTTGTGCGGGTTCAAGATCAATAAAATTGAACTTGGCGTTACGGGGTGAAACAAGAGTTTCTTGAAATCGTCGGGAAAGTCGATATGTAGCGGGAATATTATTTCAAATTTGGCGTGTCTTGTTCAAATCCATAACATGGGCTAAGAAAGCTTGACATCAGTTTTTAATAAGCGAATAGCTTTATGATTAGATATGATGATCGATTTTTAATGGTTTAGTTCTTGAATTACGTTACAACGGGTTGGTTGGAATATGAAAACTAACACTGACATAAAGCAATCGATTTGGCGTGATGAGTAGTTAACCCAATCGATCCTAAAATCACATCAAAAGCAAATATCTTTAAAGAGATAAAGGTCTAACGAGTAAGGTAATGGTGCCAGCTGAGATCAACAAGATTTATAAGCGATGGATGTGATGAAAGTTTCTC